>CAEGAF010098548.1:0-24774 GCA_903067075.1 Micropoecilia bifurca | reverse complement strand
TGGGAACGCCTTGGGGTTCCTGGAGGAGCTGGAAGAAGTGGCTGGGGAGGGAAGTCTGGGCCTCCCTTCTGAAGCTGCTGCCCCCACGACCCGACTCCGGATAAGCGGAAGAAAATGGATGGATGGATGGACTTTTTTTAAATGAATATTAAAAGTCTGGAGTTTTACATTTTATCCAGTTTTTTCTGTCCTGAATCAAAAGGTTTTGATGCTGGAACCAGTTTAACACCCAGGGATTCAATAAAAGTCCCAGATAGCGATGAAGTGACGTCGTGATAATTATGTTTTATTAGTTTATTTGATTTATTAAAGTAAACAGAGGAGGTTTAAGCTGCGTCTTATGGCTGAACTGATGGAAACTTGTCAGCGTTTTAAACACGTCGACTCGCTTCAAACGTTTTATTCATCAGCTCTTCTGCTTCTTTCTCCTCTTCGTCAGATTCCCCATTTTTCATTCTCGTCTCATTAACTTTTCATTTTCCCTGTTTTCTGCTCTGACGTCGTCGTCAGAAGGAAGTGAAAACACGACGAGCCGCTGATGTTTCCTGGCTTCGCTTTGCGGGAAATTAAAAAATAGAAGCAGTAAATCATAATTCAACACTCTTGACCTCAACGGTGACAGAAAACAAGAGGAGGCAGAAAAACCATGAGGATCCACTGCTCAGGTTTAAACATTTTAAATCTAAAAACTTCATTATCAGCTGGATTTTATCTGACTGAACGACTTTTTGATGCTTTTTAGTTTCATCGTTTATTTCAGCTTTTAGCAAAACACCTACAATATTCATAAATTAGGATTAAAACTCATTTCAAGTTTGATGCTAAATGTTTACAGAGAAACTGACACTTTGCCTATTTTCAGTAAACGGTAATAGGATTTATGGTTTCCTATGAAAACATCAACATTTACTCAGATTTCAGCTCAAATTTTATTGAAAACTGGAACAAAAAGTTGTTTTCATCATAAATCACTGCAGACAGAATCAGATCTACCAAACATGATCTGATCTGATTCTTCTTCTGTTTGGCGAAAAGAGTGATGCCTCCAAATAAAGGCGGGAATCACCATGGCAACCGGTGACCCGCCTCTCTCCTCCCATTACCCAGATGTTTCCTGTTTGGATCCAGTTTCATCTGGAGCTTCTGGATCCCTTCAGACTCCAGATGATCATTTTTAACGTTTATATTTTAAAGTATTTAAAGCAACAGATTCTGAATTCATGGCAGGTGATTCTGAAGCGTTCAGACTTTATGATGTTCTGTTCAGCAGTTTATCGAAACAACAGATTCACTTTCACAGGTGGAGCGTTGCAGCTTTCACAAACAGTCTGGAAAAAGTCTGGAAATCTACTTATCCAGACTTCATGATGACTGAAATCCAGATTTATTTTTCCAGAATTTATTTTTCCAGATTTTCCCACCCTGTAGGAACTCTTCAAAATAAAAGTCCAATTCTGTAAAGGGTTTGATTCCTAATGAAACTGGAGGTGAAGGATCTGTGATGACATCATCACCATGTTTAGTTATTTTATGATTCTGATGATTTGGACTGGAGGCTCCACCTGCAGCTCCACCTGCAGCTCCATCATCAGCTCCACCACCTTTATCTCCACCTGCAGCTCCACCATCAGCTCCATCAGATGTTTTAAAGTGAAGGTGCTGGAGTTGATCCTGATCAGGGATCGGCTGATCGGATCACTGCCTGATCCCGGACTCTGGCCTCCTCCACTTCACATGAGGATCCATCAACATGAAACTCATTACTGCTGACGGAGGTCCAGTCTGGACACCAGCGGCTCTCCGATCGCGGCGGCTAAATTAATTCCTGCTGCTGCAACAGGCGCCGTTTCCACGCGTCGCCCCGATTAGCCGATGAGTGAGATAACGGCTGCTGAGAGCCGTTTGCCCTCCATCCGCATTCCTGCCAATTAATTTATGCTAATCTGCATCCAGGCCCACAAACGACTCGCTAATGGCGTTTTCCTGCCGCAGCAAACATGGCGTCCGCCTGCCGACTCCAACGCCGTCACTCCTGCTCCTCACAGGAAACAATCCACTCCAAGGTTTGATTCGTCTGCATCATCCTCTGCATCATGATGACAAAGTTCGAACACTGCAGCTGGTTAAGATACAAAGTTTGGGTCCAAACTCTCAGATCTGAAGGAAACAGATTCATATCAGACGCAGGTCAGAGGTCGTTCATCTCTTTACTCTCATGGTTTCTTCCTGAGCCTCCAGCTCATCTTGTTCTCAGTTCTGTCAGATTTTCTGTTTTCTTCTGGGGTTTATTTTCACATTTTTCACTAAAACCCATTCATCTCTGAGCAGAACCTGCAGGTCGAGGTCAGAGCTTCTTCCTGAACCGCCTGGCTGCAGCTGGTTGATCTGAACCGGACCTGTGGAGGTTCTGTGGTTCTGTTCCTGACACCCTGGCTGACTTACTTTAGATTTTCCCACAGATGTCACACAAGGAAGCAGAGAGTTAAGATGTTGATTTAATTCATTCAGTGTTAATAACTCCAGTGTTTTGGATTTATTCCTGAAATTTCCTCCAATTTTTACCCAAAACGTTAAGAAACTGAAGGACTTTTTAAAGGTTTTCAGCAGCAGATTATGTTTAATTATTGACCAAAGACTCATTATAGACTAAATGTTTAATTAGAGTATTTTAATTGGACCCTTTTGGATGTGAAAAGACGATGAGGTTCTGCTCTGTCGATGACCTGAGGCTCCAAACGGTGAGTTGGACATTATTCAGCATTTGAGTGGTTTAAAGTTTTACTGAGTCAACAGTTATGATGATATACGTTATTAGGACACTTCACTGGAAACTGAAGAATCTTAGATTTCTAATTAAGTAAATCGTTGGGACTCAAAGTAAAAAAAAAGTCACATTTCTGCATTTTGTATTTTTGAATAATTATTGTCAAACACTTCAACAGATTATTAACCTTTTGGACTTTGGTTCCATTTTTTCGACATTTCATTTAGTTTAGATTCAAACATTTTCTGCCCCGAAGAACAAAAACTACAGGAAGCAGAAACAGTTTCTGCTGCAGCTACGAGCTTCAACGTCTGGGAGGGAAGAAACCGAAGGAGACGAGGAACGGAGCCGAGCCGTACCTTTCCTCCTTGCTGCAGTTAGCGTTTGTGATATCCAAGCTTTTACTGAAAACAGATTTGCTAAAAAAACAGAAAAGAGGCAGAAAAGAAACGAAGAGACAGGAAAGGTGATCAACATAAAGGAGGCCGACGGTCAGCATGCAGAGAAACCAAAAACCTCATCAAACAAGAGGGAAACGGTTCAAATACTCATGCAAAGGTCGAGAAATAAAGGAGGAAAGGCATTCAGAGGTCAGAGGTCAAACTCCACTAACTGGCTTCCATCCACTCATGACGTCATTTATTGGTTTATTTGAACTTTTCTTTTTCTGTTGGCCTCAAATATTTAAATAAAATCAGGTTGGTGTCCAAACTTAGTCCATCAGATCCCGACCAGTTAGAGGTCCAGTCTTCCAGAACCTCAAGTCCAGAACATGGTGTCTCTCAGAACCAGACTGGAACCAACGTTCTGTTGGAAAACCCAACCAGGTCCAAGTTTCAACCATCCAGCTGTCGGTTTTAGGTGAATTCATGTGATCCAGAGGACAAAATGGTGGAGTTTTAATCTCAGTGGGCGGATGGAGCAGTTCTGGACTGGATCTGCACTGGATCTGGAGCTGTTCAGATAGAGTCTTTCCCTGCTTCCTCTCAGCTCCATTGTTAGGATGTCTGCTGAATCCTCCCACGGTTTGGCTCTTCCTTCCTGTCAGCAGGACGGACGTCTCTGGTTGAGATTCAGCTTCTGGTTGAGCTTCAGCTTCAGCCTCTGGTTTGAGTTTCCTTAAACCTTTAGAGTTTTATGGTTCGTTCACACCAGCCTGTTCAGTTCGCTTCAACAGAAATCTGGTCCTCTGACCAGCGGAACCGAACTCTGATGCTAACTCTGGTTAGCATCAGGCTGGACTACAGTAACAAGCTGCAACCTGCAGGGATGAATGATTCTGCTGCAGGTGACAACAAAACGCAGCAACACGTCTGTAACTGGCACCAGAAGGACTGACGGTTTAAAACCTGCCACTGGAGGCCAGTCCAGGTAAATGATTGTTTTCCTGTATTGGTTCTTCCTGGTCTGTCAGATCTGAACATCAGTTTTATGTTTTTTGTTTGATGTTAAATTTGTGCTTTTATCTTATTGTGTTTTACGTCATTTTGTCTCTTTGACTGATTCTCCTCCTCAGTCCATGTGGACGGTAAACTGGGTTCAGTGTGGACAGAACCGGTCGGTTCCAGCGGTTTCCAGTTCGGACCTGAGCCTCAGGAACAAAACGAAGATCTTAGACCCTCAGCAGGAAATCTGGATTTTCCTGCTTGGGCTCATAAAAGGTTCAATAAACCAAAGAGGGACCAGAATAATGGAGGTTGTTGTCCAGTGAATGGAAGCAGGAAGTGGATTCATAAACAGGATTTTTGTTCATTTAATCTGAAGCAATCATTTAATCATGCAAACAGAAAATAATCTGGAGAATAAAATCACAGAAAAACTGCCAACATGAAACAATTAATCATATTAATGATGATGAATTGTTTGTTATAAAACGGTCAACTAATTTAGTAATCGATTAATCGTCAGACTCAGAAAAAGGTCGTTTGCTCAAAGAACATTTAGATTAGAAATTAAGACAAAGCTAAAAATAATTAAACATTTTACATTTAAGATAAAAAATCTTTGTAAATCTGTTCTACCCTGAAATCCTCATTTTTAGATTCACCTGGTTAAAAATCCTATTAAGAAACTTTTTTATCCAGTTATTTATCTACTAAAGCAGGAAACCCTGACCTGATAGAGTCCAGATGTCCATCAGATCTGCTTCAGCTGCAGATCCATCCTTTGCTTTAATGGTCAAACTAAATAAATGCTGTTTCTGACAAATGTTGACTTTCTTCTCTAAACTGAATTATTTACTTATTAGGATCTTTTAATGTACTTATAATTTATGAAAAAAGTATTTTTTATCCGATTAATTGCCAGAATAATTGATAATTAAGATAATTGTTACCCTAATATGTTGAGGTTTACATCAGATAGAAATAAACGTCATCATTATAATTTCAGATCTTGGTCAAATGAAGGAAACGACTCAAACTTCTCAGTTTCTCCTGATTCATCCAGACTTTCAATATTTCTGCCCAGAAACAAACAAACCAACAGCCTCAGAGCTGCAGACGCTTCCTGTCTTGCAGGACAGACATCATGCTCCATGCACGCCTCCTCACATCGGATCCAGGTCCGGTCCGGATCTGGATCTGGATCCAAATCCAGGTCCAGATCCAAACCCACTGAGCCCGGACCGGACGTCACAACGGATCATTTATCAAACTGCAGTTCAGTGAAGCAGAGAGAAGCTTCCTGGTCGTCATGAACTATTTAAATACATTGAAATGATCCCAGTGGATCCAAAACGATTCCAGTGGATCCAAAACGATCCCAGTGGGTCCAAAAAGATCCCAGTGGATCCAAAATGATCCCAGTGAATCCAAAAAGATCCCAATGGATCCAAAAAATATCCCAGAGGATCCAAAATGATCCCAGGGGATCCGAAACAATCCCAGTGGATCTAAAAAGATCCCAATGGATCCAAAGTGATCCTAGTGGATCCAAAACTATCCCAGTGGATCCAAAATGATCCGGGTGGATCCAAAATGATCCCATCTGATGGGACCCAGAGACGTGTCGTTCCATGCACACCGTGGCGCCGCTCACCTCTGACCGTGGGTTGCCATGTCGATGGCTCGCCGCACCGGGACGGGCGACCCCCCCTCTGTGACGGTCAGAACCTCCATGGACTTCCTCTCCGGTCGCCGCTTGCCGTGGCGGCTCAGCATGGGCGAGTCCACGCGCTTCCTGGGAGGATCTGCTGAGACGGGACGAGAAGATCAACAGTTCAGGACCCAGAGGTCAAAGGTCACACATTACGGGTTAGGAAAGGTCTATACAAACATGTTATGTTAATCAACAGACTGAAATTATTATTATTATTAGAGAGATTTCAGTCTGATCAGTTCTGCCCGTCCTGAACTGTTTTATGGGTCTGTCACTTTAAATCCAAATAAGCTCCTACAGGCCACACCCCCTTACAGGCCACGCCCCCCAACTCAACGTTTACACTGTGAAAACGGCTTCAAACAGATCCTCAATTATACAACCGTACATCTTTGAAAAGCAGCAAAACAAATCCTATTAAGAAACTTTTTTATCCAGTTATTTATCTGCTAAACCACAACCAACCAGAATGGATGAGTCAACAACAAGACTCTTGTCTTTTCTAGCAGCCATTGTACCAGCTGAACAAAGATGCTGGAGTTCCTCTTGGGTTGCTAGGTAACAGGCTGGGCTCCACTGAGTCACTAGGCAACGGGCTGGGCTCCTCTGAGTTGCTAGGCAACGGGCTGGGCTCTGCTCGGTTGCTAGGTAACGGGCTGGGCTCTGCTGGGTTGCTAGGTAATGAGTAGTGCCAACAGGATGTGATGTTACCTGCAATAGGTTTTTGAAACGGCTCATTTTCCAGACACCAGAAAACATGAACTTAATGCCAAGAAGCAGCTGAGTATTTTTTTTAAGTGCTTGGTTTGTTTTTAGAAGCAGTAGAAACAGAAATGAAAGTACAAAAACATGCAAAATGTGACTTTTGCATAATAGGTTCCCTTAAAATTAATGTGCATCAAGTATGAAGTAAATTATGGCAGCAAAAACATTTTATTTGCTTCCTGTTATGTCCAGATTTTAATATTCCCCACAACTTGAACCAAAACCTGAAACAGAAACTCTGCCCAGCGGAGGCTGAGGGAGCAGCAGGGACGTACCGATCTCGTTGCGCGGCGGCAGGTTCTGGTCCTCCTGGCTCGGGTATCTCTCCTTCCGGTCCAGCAGCAGGAAGTAGATCATCTTCTCCTGGTTGTCACTGCGGAGAGAAGACGGAGCTGAGCGGCTGGCGGAGCCGAGCCGCGGCCCGACGCTTCATCCTCTCACTCACTCCTCAGACAGCAGGTCTTTGGTCAGCTTGTCCTTGTCCCTGAAGCAGCCCAGGGAGTGCATGCTCTCCAGGACGTCCGGGTCGATCTCCTCCGCCGCGCCCAGCATCCTGATGGACACCTTCCTGGGAACCGGCTGCTCCGGCTCCGGCTCGTTTTTCCCAGCTCTGCAACACAAACGGCGGAGCTGCTGAGGAGCAGCAGAGGATTGTGGGAACCGAAAGGTGGAGCTAAATGTGAAAACTGAAGCTTTAAGCTCTTCAGGCGCCGCTGATCAACCAGGTCAAAGGTCAGCATGACCCCAGATGATCATTTCTATATGTTACCATCGGTAACATATAATGGTAACATATAGGCCCTTGTGGGCCACGCTAGCTGGTCACGCTAACACCAAAGCACTAATAAACATTAGCTCTGCTAATGCTAAATGCTACATCAACACAGTACTTACTGGAAGCTAATGCTAAAGCGCTAACTTTAATTCAAGGTATATCTGCCCACCAATTTAAAGTTAACAACATAATAATTTACATGTTCTATAATATCCTCAGATATTGTATTTATGTTCATTTCTTCTACTGTTTGTGTTTTTTTTGTTTCTTGCTTGAAATAAAATTATTGGAGGAGAAACAAACAGAAACAAACGGATCTGCTGAGTAAACAGTTTTTATTTCCTTTCACCTGATAAACTGTTGATCAGGACTGAATTTTAAACGCAGTGAAAATGTTGAAACATCCAAAGTGTTGAATGTTTTTTTACAGTAGATGTTTGGTGGCAGCCATTTTGGAGTCACATCTTAGCCGCAGCATCTGTCCGTGTTTTCCTCTCATCAGCAACATTTTCTGCTTTTCTGAGCCAGAAACGTTGAATCCATTAGAGATCAGAGGAGCCGGAGGAGCTGCTCTCCTTCCTGACTAATGGACGCAAAAAAAAAACTAGCTTTCATGGCATCATCATCCTCATCTGCTACGTTTTCCCTCTTTTCAGCTCTCATAATGAGAAACACTCACAGGTGAACCCAGCAGGTTGGTACTTACAGATACCATGTGTGCTTCTGGATCTGCTCCAGCTGCAGGAGGAACCAGAGGAGAAGGTCTCAGAATATCTGCCTGTTTTCTGACGGCGGCTCTCCGGGCGGCGGCTCACCGTCAGGCGCTTGGCGGCGTCCACCTCGATCATCCCCCGCAGGAGGTTCTGGCAGTCCGGAGGGATGAAGTGCGGCATGTGGAAAACTCCCAGCTTCACCTTCTCCAGGAGGTTCCTCAGGTTGTCGTCGTCGAACGGCAGCGCGCCCTGAAAGGACGATGGTGAGAAAGCAAATATCTGAGTCTTCACCGGCATGAACACAAAGCTGCAGATTGTGGGATCAGGTCAAGTTATCAGCTCCGTTTAACCAGGTTCACTGAACAGATGCACCAAAAGCTGCTTGGTTAAAACCATCAGGTCTGACCTGAACTGATGCTTCAACATGTTTGATGAAATACGGCGCATTGTCCACTTTAAAAGAGGGAACATTTCTCTATCATCTCATTTCATCTAGAAATATGTTAAAACTCCAACATGAGCTGGAAAACCAGGTTTGAGCTGTTTTTAAATCGTAATTAAGGGCCGCACAAAATCACTCTGAGGGCCACAAATGGCCCCTGACCCACATGTTGGACCCCCAATCTGAACCACCCCAGTAGAGTGGTTTCCTCCAGCACTGTTCTGGATTTATAGCCCATCAGCATGATGCTGCCACCAGTTGGCCCATCAGACAGGAAGTGGGCCCATCAGACAGGAAGTGGGTCCATCAGACAGGAAGTGGGCCCATCAGACAGGAAGTGGGCCCATCAGACAGGAAGTGGGTCCATCAGACAGGAAGTGGGTCCATCAGACAGGAAGTGGGCCCATCAGACAGGAAGTGGGCCCATCAGACAGGAAGTGGGTCCATCAGACAGGAAGTGGGTCCATCAGACAGGAAGTGGGCCCATCAGACAGGAAGTGGGTCCATCAGACAGGAAGCGGGCCCATCAGAGAGGAATTGGGCCCATCAGACAGGAAGCGGGCCCATCAGACAGGAAGTGGGCCCGTCGGCGGTGATGAAGCCGTCCAGGGCGAGGACAGCGGCTTCATCACCAGATGGGCGTCGACACGGCAACGAGTTGTCACAGCAACGCGGACGGGACATTAATCTTCCCGCCTTAATCAAGACGCCGCCTCGCTTCGCTTCTCACGGCGAACAAACAGCAATCAACTCGTCGCCGTGGCGACTCACTCATCACTGTCGCGTTTCGCCAGAGGTTGGAAGATGTTTGTGAAGCTCGTCTTCCTCTTCCTCACCATCTGGATGGAAAGTGAAGCTCACAGTTTTCTGGATTTTTTTGCAGCAGCTTCGATTTGATCCATTTAACCGGAAAAAAAAAACTTCATTTAAATCGTTAAATCTTCTGTTTTCAACGGTTTTAACCTCAGGAATAAAAGCAGCTCATCAGAACCTGATGAAGATGCTGCAAGAAAAAGAAGTAACCATAGTTACTTTGGTAAAATCCTGGTTATTTGACATTATAAAATTCATTTTTTGCACTAATTATAATAATATGAACTTAAAGCAGATTCTGGTTTTGACTCTTTTAGATAAAAACGTTTCTGTGTTCAGTCGTTTCCTCCCAGATGAAGCTATGAAAAGATCTGCTGACGTTAATCTGTTACTTTTCAATAACACAGAAAGTTTTCCTGGTTCAGTGTTTCTATTTTACAGTGTTTATTTTTACTGCATCACGTTTTTATCTTTTTATTTGCTTCTCGTCATCCAGGAATATTCGTTCACCTTGTTGGAATAATTTATAAGAAATCCAAAAATTTTATCAATTTTGACAGAAAATAAAATGTTTATGATTCTGATTCAGTTTTTCTCACATAGAGGAGCAGCATCATCTGCTGCAGCTGCTTCATCTGCCGCTGCAGCAGCTGCTGCAGGGCTACTCACCACTAAAAGTGCAAACAGGATGACTCCGCAGCTCCATGCGTCGGCTTTCCTCCCGTCGTATTTCTCTCCCTGAATGAAGACAAAACGCAGCGATGAAAGATTCAAGAAATCAGACAAGAAGTTCATCAGTTATAATTTCAGATATTAAAAAGATTTTACAGCAAAAAGATGGAAAACTGACGTCAAACCAAGCAGAAAAGGTTATGGAGGTTCAGATGCATTAAGCAGAAATACAGACTGAAACTAACAGGTTTTAGTTCTCAGAGGATGAAATACAAAGAAAGTGCATTTGGGTTTGGAGGCGACGTGATGAAGAGGAGGAGGAGGAAGAGGAGCTCTTACTGAGCAGAAAGCAGAAAGCAGAGAAAGCAGAAAGCAGAGAAAGCAGAAAGCACTCACCCTGATGACCTCTGGGCAGGCGTAGTGCGGAGATCTGAAAGCAGAGCAAACCGGATGTTAGTCTGGAGGAGATTCTCTACACGAAACCAGAGACAAGAGGAAGAACCAAGATCTGGTGGATCCTGGTGTTGATCTGCAGCAGATTTAAACCAGCTGCTCTGAATCCAGATCCTAATTAACATCTTGGGTCAGTTTACATGACATTTTTTTTTATAAATTCTACATTTTATTAAATAAAAGTGACCCTGCAGGAAAAGACGGACAGAGTTTTAACAGAAATCAATAATTTAGGTGGATTTAAAGAGTTTTGAACCAGATTCTGATTGGTTGAATCTTGTGAGATCCTTCCAATAAATCATGAGGTGTTTCAGTTTCTGCAGCTGTAATACATTTATAAAAATGTAAATAAATATGAAGGAAAGGAGGATTTCCATGTTTAATGTCTTACAGTTGTGATTCTGTCAGTTTGAAGTTTTAGATTTAAGTTTTTTCCTGCAGAAAACGTTTTTTCCTCCAGTCTCTCCATGCAGCTCCTCAGTTTTTCATTTTATTTGCCTTTTATGTTTATTTTTACATATTTATGCAGAAGAACAGGAAACGTAGCGTCTGTCTCCTGAAACTGTTTCATTTGCAGGCAGTGAGAAACATTCATCACTTCACGTTCTGAAAAATGTGTCTGGAAAGAGGAAATAAAACAAGATGACTAATCGACCTGCACTGCAAAAACGCAAAATATTAGCAAGTAATTCTGGTCAAGTTTCTGCTGCAAATATCAGTGAAAGTAAGACTGAACCAACTTACAAGTAACTTTTCATCAAGACATCGGAGCCTGTTGTAATAAATAATTCCTTAGTATTGATTAAAAGGCTTTAATCTAGAATTAATCTTGGTTAGATTTTGTGTTTTTTCAGTGTGTAACAGATCCTGTAGCAGATCTCAAACAGCTACAAAAACAATTCATCTGCTAATAAATATTTCTTATCTTGAATCCACTTGTAGTGGATTCAAGATAAGAAATGAATCCCAGGATGGGATCCAGGATGGGATTCATCCTGGATGAATGTGACCAAGGCATTAAAATGTTGTATTTTCTAACAGGTCGGTTCTGCAGAACCTCCATCTGGTCACAGAACCAGCGAGGCGGTTAGTCTGGTTCCCCCAGCAGTGTGTAAAGACACACACTTCATCTCCACTGATGATGTTCCTAATAATGTAAATGGAGGTGAAGCAGGTCGACTGCAACAAGCCGCCTGATCACGGTTTGGATCAGGACTCGACTCGTTTGGGTTTCATTAACGTCGCTTGGTGGAGCCGATCAGAACCGTCTGGTTCTGATCTGAGGAAGTTTCAGTCGCTGTAGGAGGAAAACAAACATGGCTGCTGCTGAGCTGCAGCTGCTGGTTCTACTTTACAGACCAGAAATCCGACTTTACAGCAGCTGATGGCAAGAAACCAGTTTTATCAGCAGAAAATTACTAAAGACTCGCTGAGACCCCCTAGTGGCCAAACTCAGAATATGAGAGATTATGTTCCACAAACGGACCAATGAAAGAATTGATCGGTTTCCTGAGACAAATTACTCAAATCTGATTGTTTTTCCCTCTTTATTCACCAAAAACGAGGAATCAGGCTGAATTTACTCAGGTCAGAACTTCAGTTTTTGAGGTCTGCTGCTGATTCCTGTAAATCAATCAATCAATCAATCAATCAATCAATCAATCAATCAATCAATTGACAGTCCCTTTAAATGTTCCTCTTCCATGGTTTTACACACAATGATCACCTGCAGCAGAGATTTGGACGTCAGTTTTCTGACTTTCCTCCACATGTAGCGTTAGCATAACATAACGTTTTGATATTACTGCAGCTAAGTTCAGACTTTTTTTGGGCTCTGAATCATTTTCCAACAGATAAAACAAGGCTGAGAAAATTGAGACTTTCAGCTGCTTCCATCCACTTAACAGCGACGGACCAAAAATATTTGATATGTAAAGAAGAAGTGAAGGAGGAAAAGTTTGAGAAACCAGAAATGATGAGGTGAGACTGACCCACAGCTGGTCTCCAGCAGACTGTCCCCGACCTGCAGAGACGCCATGCCGAAGTCGGCTATCCTGATGTTGTTCTTCTCATCCAACAACAGGTTCTCTGGCTTCAGATCTCTGTGGCTGCAGGGGGACAGAGGGACGGGGAGACAGGAGGACGGGGGACAGAGGACAGAGTCAGTTTTAGTCGTCACCAAACCTTGGATAAAAATGTCAAACTTTATTCAACTGAAGGTTTATAAAACAATTTAGCGCCTTAGCATCAGTGAAAGCTAAAAGCTAAATGCTAAACGATTTCAATGACAGCAAAAACAATAAAGCGCTAAACAGGCCATTAGATCTGGAGGCTTTTCCTGGTCAAATCAGACTTCAGAGGCCTGATTGAAGGTGGATGTTTTTTATTCAAATCTGCTGAAGTAAAAACTAAACGTTAAATCAACATTTTGTGTTTCCTGACTTTCTGGTTGTCTGGTTTTACAGCTACAGACGAAGGAAACAGGCTGACAGCTGCTGCAGTTCAGCCTGTTTCTGTCTTTTAGCCCAAAGTGAAACCATAAAGTTTTCTTTGCAAACATTGACAATAAACTTCTGCTTTTGATCATAAACAGCCATAAAAACCTGCAGCTGAGGATTTTCAGTGTCTCTGCAGTAAAAACACTCAGAGTGAAATAAACCGAGTCCTTCAAAGCAACACAGCAGGAGCTTCAGAGCTGCAGCAGGAGTGAAGCAGCTGCAGGTTTCAGGGAGACTGGAGGAGATCAAGAGGAGCCGAGACTCGGCTTCATCAACCAGAGCCGAGCCGAGTTCTTCTGGTCCGGACCGGGTCAGAACCACGGTGCTGGTTCTGAACACAGCAGACCGGGTCAAGACCATGAATCGGACCAGGTCAGAACCGTGGATCGGACCGGGTCAGAATCATGGGACCGGG
This sequence comes from Micropoecilia bifurca, assembly GCA_903067075.1. Taxonomy (NCBI): domain Eukaryota; kingdom Metazoa; phylum Chordata; class Actinopteri; order Cyprinodontiformes; family Poeciliidae; genus Micropoecilia; species Micropoecilia bifurca. The sequence goes on along the minus strand of CAEGAF010098548.1, from coordinate 11,365 downwards.
TCAGAATCATGGAACTGGGTCAGAATCATGGAACTGGGTCAGAATCATGGGACCGGGTCAGAATCATGGAACTGGGTCAGAATCATGGAACTGGGTCAGAATCATGGAACTGGGTCAGAATCATGGGACCGGGTCAGAATCATGGGACTGGGTCAGAACCGTGGATCGGACCGGGTCAGAATCATGGGACCGGGTCAGAACCGTGGTACCGGGTCAGAATCATGGGACCGGGTCAGTATCATTGGACCGGGTCAGAATCGTGGGACCGGGTCAGAATCGTGGGACCGGGTCAGGACCGTGGTACCGGGTCAGAATCATGGGACCGGGTCAGTATCATTGGACCGGGTCAGAATCGTGGGACCGGGTCAGAATCGTGGGACCGGGTCAGGACCGTGGGACCGGGTCAGGACCGTGGTACCGGGTCAGGACCGTGGTACCGGGTCAGAACCCCCTGTGCGTACCAGATGGAGTGGCTGTGGCAGAAGTCCAGCGCTGAGATGATCTGTCTGAAAAACTTCCGGGCCTCTTTGGGCGTCAGACGACCTTTTTTCACCAGGTAGTCGAACAGCTCACCTCCTGACACGTGTTCCAGAACCAGGTACCTGCAGAGGTCAGAGGTCACAGGTCCAATAACTCACATCTGATTTTATCCCCCATTCTATAAAAGGACTTTGACTAGACCGCTGCAGCCATTAGATGGACTGATGGTTGAACCACTAAGGCAGAAATATTAATGTTTAGTAATAAAACATTATTTAACTGTTTTATGTCTTTAGGTTTTTATTTGATCCTTTTGGATCCTTTATTGCATCAATAAACATCAGAAGAATCTGGTTTGTGTTTTTTGTTTCAATCAGTTTCAGCCTTTTTCTAGCAGAAGAAGACAAATATTCAGGTCCATAATTCATATCCAGATGGTTCGTCAGCCCAGATTTAACAGAAACCTTTAGTTTCATCTTCCATCCGGCTGCAGAGCCATAAATCATGTAATCCAGTCGTAAACTGCAGCGCGTTCGGCTCTAACCTCGGTTGATGTATGAAGTAAATCAGCAGCTTAGCATGTTTGTGCTGTAAAATGTTCCATCCATCTCCAGGCCTGATTTATCCCAGGAACATCCTGATCGCCGCCTGATTTATTAGCAGATTAAGGGAACCGCTGGAGCGTTTCCCCGTCAGCCGTTTAAATTAGAAACACGGCCGACTGCGACTTCCTGTTTGCATCCATGATGGCCGTCCGCCGCCGTGACATTAGGAAAACAAATTCCTGAAGCTTTATCAGTTACTGAGCAACAAGCAGCAGATTAATGCAGGAAAAGCTGCAGCTGCTGTAACAATTCAGGCTTAATGAGGAAACGACAGAACAACCTGAACCTCTTGTCTCATCAGCTGCACAATTTACTTTATTACTTAACGCTCAGCAGCAAGCGTTGACCTTTGAACTTTACCTCCAGACTCGTTCATCACTTAGAGGCATGAAATATTCTGAGCGATTATCTCAGCTGTTTGTTAGCAGCAATCGTTCTAAACAATTGGAAAATGCCAGGCCTGCAGCATGATGCTGCCACCGCCGTGCTGGAAGCTGCTGCAGTGATTCTGAGTTTAAACTTCTGCTTAAAATGATTCATCTGGAGCTGCGATTTTATATACCAACTCTTAAAAAAGTTATAATTTTAAATTATTTTACTAAATTTAATAAGAAAAAATATATATTTTACTATTTTTTTTTAATAGCTAGATGAACTCAGGTGAGAATCTGTTTGAATCCTGGAGTCTCAGGTCAGGAGCCGTTTCTCTCTGTCCAATAAGCTCATTCTGACACTTATGTCCCAATTACAAACTCAAACCTTTGGATTTAATTTCTCCAGCCAGAAAATGTGACGTCAGTTGAGCCTTTAAGGAGGATCTTACAGGTATTTCTTGTTTTCGTAGACGTCGTGCAGCTTCAGGACGTGAGGATGTTCGATGAGCTTCAGGATGGCGATTTCTCGCTCCACCTACAAACAAAAACACACAGAAAGAGTTAAAAACACCGAAATCACACGGCTGAGAGCAAAACATGATGAGAGCCGACAAACACGCAGCATCTTTACATCACATCACTTTAATCAGACAAAGTGAGGCTGCAGGGTTTCACAGTTTGGAGGCAGAAATTCACACCTTAACCTCAGTTGGTTCAGCCGTCACCACCGCTGATCTGCTGCTTAATGTCTGACACTTTGGTTTAACACTAATGTGATGCAGCATCAACACACCTTAGCAACCAGAAACACGGAAAGCGACAGAAAACAGAAATCATTTCAGTTCTTGCATCGTCTCCTTCAGGCTGGCAGGAAAAACTGACTAAATTCACTCAGTTAGCAGGAAACAGACAGAAACAAACAACAAGCTGCGGATTTATAGGTAAACATCCAGAATAAATGAAGCCAACAGCCTGCAGTTTGTTCACTTCATTCAGAAAACATCAAATTCCTCCTGAGTCTGAAGGAAAGAGAGAAAGTTTCAGTGACTAAAACAGGAAAACGACACAAATCGTCTGTTTCCACAGGACCAACCAGCAGCAGGTCAGTCAGGTGGCTGCAAACAGGTGTGTGTGTGTGTGTGTGTGTAGGTGTGTGTGTGTGTGTGTGTGTGTAGGTGTGTGTGTGTGTGTGTGTGTGTAGGTGTGTGTGTGTATGTGTGTGTGTGTGTGTGTGTGTGTGTGTGTGTGTGTGTGTGTGTGTGTTAGCACAATGCCAGGCTGGAACGTAATCAGCAATGACCTTAAAGAAACAGCGCCTGAGTTCCCATCAACCTGGAGGGGCTAAAAACAGCACAGAATAAAAAGAAAATAAATAAAGTTACACTTTATTTTATTTAAAAACACTTTCGGTTAGTTTTTCAGCTCTGTAAAAATAAACTCAGTTATCTAGAAATAAAAACAACAAACAGCCCAGAGTCTCTTATAAGGATCCGGGCTGAAAATTCAAATTACATGGAGACGTATTAAAATATACTGTGGTTTGTTTTTGGCCTGTGTTCATATGACGCCTTGATTGATCTCTGACTCCAAAAGCTGCAGCCGGGTCATCAACAGAACCACAATCCCAAACACAGCAGCAGATCTGCAGCAAAACGTCTGGAAAAGGACAGACGTGTTTTTACCGGCAGTCGTTTCACCACAAAGTCATGAATGTTTGTACAGTCGCAGCCTTGAGCAGCATAAACGCCACCTGCTGCTCAGTCTATTTGCCGCCTGCCGGCGCCTGAGTGGGCTGGAGGTCGGGCCAGTTCTGGACCTCTGGGCTGCAGAAACAAGCCGGTACTAAACCTCTGAACCCAGCTGGTCGGGTTTCTGCTCCACTTCCTGGTCAGATCAGTGAGTGAGGCGTTAAAATCCAGCCAGTCAGGAATAAAAGTCACACCAGAGCCGCAGTGTGACAGACGCTGTGACTCCTGACATCTTAACACGTCGGATCTTCAGACGTCCAGCTTGTTGTGGTTCCTGCAGAGAGAAATATCTTCTCACCAGAAACCAGACAGACTTCAGGAGTTTGGAATCAGTCCTGAACTAAATACTGACTCACTATTACTTCTGAATATTTTACTGAATTCAGTTATCAGTGGTGTCAAATCATTCAGTATCATAACGAACGGCAGGTTCTGATCCGACGACGTGACTGTCAGTTCTGCAGCACAGAACACAGATGAATCTAAACCTTTGTGTGAGAATCTGACACATCTCTGCGGTTTTTTCAGGCATTAAGGCTTTAGTGGGAACGTTTGCAGCAGAAACGACTTAATGTCTCTTCATCTCACACCTCTGGGAACGTTTCATGGTCAGAAGGAGGCTGGAGACATGACAGCAACAAAAGGTTGATAAATTAGACAATATTGACTCAGACTGTCAGATTCCAGAAGATGAGGAGGATGTAAAGGTCTGATGATGAAGGTCTGATCATCATCTAACTGGTGAAGCATCAATATTTATAGAATAAATCCGTCCCACTGATCTTCATCAGATTCAAACGCGTCAACATGTTTCTGCGTTAGTGGACCTTCCTTCTGCCTCCTGGTCAGAGCGCCTCACCGTCTGGACTCTGATCCGACGACGTGACTGACAGGATGGACAGACGGACAGAAGACCCTGAAAATCAGATTCTCAGATTCACCGTCCTCAGTGACACGGTTCTTCAAAGCCCCGGCACTGAGGACGGATCAAGGCTGGCAGCAAATAAATAATGAAACAAATCCTGTTTCAATCTTTGGGCCCAGTGTCCTGCAGAACCGGCCATCACAACCTGTTCCCCTCCTGGCCTGTGGGGGGCGCCGCACCCAGACACACTGAGGGAAACGACACAAAACCCTCTGAAGACACTGAGAGAAACTTCCTTCTTCACCAGATGGAAACAAAAGGGAGGCATCAGATTTTTACGACTGGATGATTTTTATTTTGCCTTCTGTAGAACCATGATCCATTTACCCAGAATGCCGTGCGCTGTACTCCACTTCCTGCTTCTGGAGCCGTCTCCGGTCCGCATGGTGTCCACATATGCATTCGGTCTGTTCCAGAGTCACTTCCACCAAACAGAGACGGAGGTTTGACCAGAGTTCACTCCTCTGGTCCAGTTGTGCGTTCAGACCTCCACAAACGAACCGGACTAAACAAACTAGAGGTGGATTCAAGAGCAGAAACTGCTCTGATGTTCTGAGTTTGTTTCCTCTCCTCATGGCGTCTCTGATGATCTTATGCCAGAGAAAGACCATAAATCCGTACATTATTATTATTTTATCAGATCACATGTCATCTTCTCTCTCCATCGTCTCCCTTCAGCCACTGAATCAACTCCTGTCCTCCTTCCTCCATGAATCTTCCCTGGAGTTTCCTGCTCTGGTTTTCCAGTTCGTCATCACTCTCTGCGCTGCGTCGCTGACTGATCCTCTGTAAATGTCCCTGGTGTCTCCGCCTTCACACATCAGCCCTGCTGCCTGTTTTCATCAGTTCTCCTCACAGAGCCGCTGATTAACGACATGCACCAGGTCAGCAGGTCTGAACCTGGCGCCCCCCGGAGTCGACTGCCACACTGACGGTTATTAGACTCAATTATGTCCCGTATGGTTTTTTAATGTGCTGTAATGAAGACGCTGTGACGGTTGGTGGAAGGTTGCAGGTGAAACTCCGGGTTGCTCATCGTCTCCGTACAGCAGAGACAGCAGAACTGCTTCCTGGTTGAGTCAACAGCTTAGGAAGGTGATGATGTTTAAGGCTCTAATAAGTCGGGTTGCGCAGGACGCAGGCGAAGAAGAGCTGCTTTAAATTCAATTACCTCCTGGACGTTAATAAAGCAATTAGTGCTGGTTGTGTTCATGTGTGATGGGAGGAATGGAAATAAACGTGTGACATTTCACAGCCCAGTGTCTCCAGACTGAGAAACCTCATTACAAGTGCAAACGCTGCACGTCTCCTTCATGAAGTGAGATGAAAAGTCAGCATGAGGACACAGTGGTCAGCCAGAGTTCAACCTCTGATGCTTCTTTACTCACTTTATCCCCAGGTGACTCTTGGAGGAACTTGTCTATGTATCAGTTCATTCAGCATCAGATCAAACCTTCACTAACCAACTGCTGGTGTCTGGATGAGCTAAAGGTAAAAGTATCCAGGTGGCAGGAGCCACAGGAAGAACATGAACAGGAAGAACATGAAGAACATGAACAGGAAGAACATGAACAGGAAGAACATGAACAGGAAGAACGTGAAGAGGAAGAACATGAAGAACATGAACAGGAAGAACATGAACAGGAAGAACATGAAGAGGAAGAACATGAAGAGGAAGAACATGAAGAGGAAGAACATGAAGAACATGAACAGGAAGAACATGAACAGGAAGAACATGAACAGGAAGAACGTGAAGAGGAAGAACATGAACAGGAAGAACAGGAAGAGGAAGAACATAAACAGGAAGAACATGAAGAACACGAACAGGAAAAACACGAACAGGAAGTACAGGAAGAGGAAGAACATGAACAGGAAGAACATGAAGAACACGAACAGGAAAAACACGAACAGGAAGTACAGGAAGAGGAAGAACATGAACAGGAAGAACATGAAGAACACGAACAGGAAGAACATGAAGAGGAAGAACATGAAGAGGAAGAACATGAACAGGAAGAACATGAAAAGGAAGAACATGAAGAGGAAGAACATGAACAGGAAGAACAGGAAGAGGAAGAACACGAACAGGAAGAACATGAAAAGGAAGAACATGAAGAGGAAGAACATGAACAGGAAGAACATGAACAGGAAGAACATGAAGAGGAAGAACATGAAGAACAGGAAGAACATGCAAACAGCTTGCAGAATGACCGCAGATCTGGATTTGAACCCAGGATCTTGTTGCTCTAAGGATGTGGAGAAACTCAATGTTTTCTTCTGTTTGTCCATCACAGCAAAGCAAACAGAAGCAGTGAAAGTAAAGCTGAGATTTTAACAACCAAAGTGTGAAACACAACATTTCTACTGCTCAAAGCTGAAAGTTGCTTCAGCCAAACACACAAACCGTTTGATGAATTAGCTGCCACACTATTCATCCTCCTCCTTTGTCGGTTTTATCGCCTCCTTTAAGGAGAATCACTGCAAATTGTTTCAACTTTCACCTCAAGCACAGGATCAAAGATCTTATCACAACCTGCCAACCACCGAGACTCCAGACTTACAGCGATTATCCTGCTGCTCTACAAGCCGGATCAGAGACTCACTGAGGCAACTTCAGGTTCAACTCCAGACTTCAGGTCTTAACGCGGCTCATTTCTTACCGAGCCGTAACTCTGTCACCTGTCCTGCTGCTGAGCAACACGAGGCAACATCTGAAAGTTTTAGACTCTTTCTGTAATTCCCAAAGGTAACACCAGCATCTCTTAACTTTAAAATCTAATTTTATCATCGCCTGTCCAGCTGCTGGTTTGAAACCTGCCAACATTTCCCTCCATTTCGTCAGAGAAGCTCAAAGGCGCGTCAGAAGCCAACAAACTCCTCCGATCGACGTCAGAGTTTAATGAATTACAAGGACTGACTCCAAATCTCTGTTTAATTGAAACACGATGTGAGACCTGGGGGCCGTAAGTAGGAACATCCCCTTGGTAATCAAACCGCCATCTGTTGCCATGACGCCCAGAGTAGAGCCCGGATCGGTCCGCGGTCCAATCACAGACTGCGAGATGTGAGGCTCCACAGACACGGAGCCACCAGCCACACGGGTCCAATCAACACGGGTCCAATCAGGGAGCGTGAAACAGGAAACGGCAGGAGAAACGGGGCGAAATGGGAGGAAGTATTGGACCTGTACATGGAAAATAGCTTAAATTCTGGATTTGTAACATTAAATTGTTTAAATTCTTGGTCAGGATCTTTTTTTCCCCCCAAATCCAGAGGAGGGAAAAACTGCTGAGTCATGAACCTAAAACCTCCCGGTCAGCGTTTTGTTGCTGCTCCCTGGTTTTCCTGAGAGCTTTAATTCTCCCAGGACTCTGATGAACAACGGTTACTGTCATCAATCCGGCTGCAGCTGACGGATCGTCCTGCAGGATGGAGCCTCATTATGCTTTATTCTCCCTCCACCAATAATCTCCAGTTGGACTGTTTGCTCTCAGTTATTTCACCGTTTCATTCTGGAGGACAGACTCTGTTCTTCCACATGATAACAGTCCAGTTTTGTTAAAAACATCCATCCATCCATCCATCCATTTTCTTCCGCTTATCCGGAGTCGGGTCGCGGGGGCAGCAGCTTCAGAAGGGAAGCCCAGACTTCCCTCCCCAGCCACTTCTTCCAGCTCCTCCGTGGAACCCGGATCAACTTCCTTCTTCACCAGATGGAAACAAGATGGAGGATTTTAGCGGTTGGAGGATTTCTCTGCTAGCGCCAGACTAGCATGTTAGCTTTAGTTGTTTTTATTAATTCACATTGCAGGTTTAGCTCCCAGTAGAGGAAACAGAAACCAGCCAAAAATAATTATATTAGTAAAAATGAGATGGAGATTCATCCTAAACCAGAGTAGCTAATAGTTCATAATATTTATTCATTCAGGATCACAAACGGTTGTTTTGTTTTGTCCAGTAAATCCCTTCAAATATGGATTCCTGACAACAGCCTGTTTTTTCTCTTGAAGCAGAGAAACACAATGAACAATATTTTCTTCTCCATTAAAGTGAGTTGATAAAAAGCAGCTTAGAGAGGAATGAACAAAAGGAAACAATCTGTCTTCACAGAGCAACAGTTTGTCAGGGGAATGTAAATATGTGAACAAAAGGAGACATTCATATGCAAAACCTCCTCAGAACGACACGCTGCAAAGTTCAGCAAGAAAAAGCAGCAGCAGAAAAAGCAGCAGAAACGTCTTTAAATGTCACAGACGATGGAGCGAAGTGAGGAAATCCCCGCCAACGCAGAGCGATGGACTCTTTCGCCTGATCTCACCATGGCCATGACTTGGTACAAAACAAATTAAAAAGTACCTGTTGCCATGACAACAGGGGGGTTCCTCCTAGGGGTAGAACCCCTCAGACAGGCGCAAGGGGAGAGAAACGTTTTCATCAACAGAAAGACGTCAGCAGAGCTGAAAGGAGCAGAAAAACTGTGGAGCGATAGTCACTTCTAACTGGATCCACAAGCAGCTGCAGAACCAGCAGACAGAAACAACTGCAATGCTAACAATTCAATGCTAACGATGCAGCAATGCTAAACAATACAACACTAACAATACAACTCTAACGATGGAGCAGGTCCTCCGCTCAGACTGAGGTGGTGAATGTAAGCGAATCATCTGGATATTTTCCAAACTGCAGATCCATTTTCCTCTTCATTCGACAGGAGAAAAGTCATTAATAAAGGTATTTCTGAAGGAAATAGATGCATTTATGAGAAACATGCCCATATTTATCTACACAGAGTTCAGCCAGAAAATACCACCTGCTGAAAGCTGGAGGTTTTATTTCTGTGAAGAAAACTGTTCAGATTGTTTATAATCACTTTTTAAAAGACAAACATTTGATTATTTAATAAAGATGAACACAAACACTCTGTGGGAAAGTCTATCTTGTTTTCTTATATAACAGCCACTGTGCTTTTGAATAAACTATGTAGTAATTTTATAATTTGATGATGCTTCAGTTAAAGGGAGGAGTTGACAAACCAACTTTTACAATCAAAGGACCTGAAATTCTCCATTATCATGATTTTTACAACAATGTCTTAAGTATGAAAAACTTTAAATTAATGCAAAAAAAGTGCTTTTTGGTCCCACCTGCTGGACGAAATGAGGATTACTACTCCTGCAGGTATTTAGTTACATTTGCTTTGTGAATCCAGTGCAGAGATTAAATCTTTCTGAACGGTTTTGTATATTAAATGTTTTCCAATTTATTGGACATTACATGTTTTCGCCTCTCCTGCCACATGAAGCATGTCTGACCTGAGAGTCGGGAGGTTTTCACATTCAGTTAGTAGAAAATAAAAACTCCTTCAAACGCAATTTAGCACAAACTCTTCCAATCTGATTGCTGCAGCCAGGAGCCAATCAGCAGCGAGCTCCTGCTCTGACCTCACAGCCGTCCTGACGTCGCCTAAATGTTCCTTCACTCAACGCCAGACTTCGCTTCAGCATCGTGTTGACAGCCAATTAACTGCAGAGCCAGAGTTCCTCAGCTGACCAATAGGATGAGAGTGGCTAAGGTCACATGACCTCCACCGGCTCCCATCCTGTCACTCACACGGTTTCATAGCGACGCCTCCTGATGGAGCAGCGGCTCAGAAAGAGGTGAAAAAAGTCATTTTGGAAGAAAATTGGCTCTGCTGATGATGAACGACTGACTCATTTCCAGCTGTAACCTTTTATGTAATGCAGATTAAAACGCTGTAAATGCTGAGACAAACTCTGACATCTTAACATCAGAGTCTGAGTGAGACGCATCGTAATGAGGCAGCAGCTGAATTAAAGCCTGTCGAGTCAGAGACCCGTCCTGATGGAGGGACGCTGGGAAATCACTTTAATCAGGCAAATCCTCCAGCTTTACTCTGCAGCAAGATGAACATAGGCAGAGATGATCTCACTGGTTGTTCAGTGATCCACATTCAGGGACATATTCTGTTTTATTTTTAATATTTAGAGCAGTTTTGGTTCAGCATCGTCACTCATGTTGTTCCTAAAAGGAATCAAAACAGATGAGACCAAATATGAAACATCAGGCTGAAAACCTCCTGAACCATTTAACAGTTAAAACATCAAAATGATGCATTAATATAACATCAGGAGGAGAAGCTGATCTAAGTCTGTTCACCTCTATTCCAGTGAAACCAGTGAGGTCAGAGGTCACCAGTCCAGTTTGCTGTTTAACTCTTGTAATTCATTTGCAGCACATTTATCTTTTGATACTAAATTTAATTCTTTAGATGAACTAAAACAAAGTAAAATTTATTGATGCATTACGAATATCCAGAATGAATCAGCGTTTAAAGGGAAACAGAAATCAGAACTTTTCTCAGCGAAATGACCAAACTTTGAACCAGGAGGACGAGTTGAAGCGACACAGCAGGAAGTGAAGCGTCGTCCGGTGAGTCAGAGCGCCGCTCGGCCCGCGTGACTCACTGGGCCGTCGCTGCTGGGCGCCTGTAGGCGCGACGGCGGCGATAAGAGGAGCGATAAGCAGCAGGCGCCTGGCGCTGAGTGAGGCGAACAGCTGCGCCGTACGAGTCTGAGGCTGGTTCAGTACGAGTGGGTGACACAGTGACAGCTCCAAACTGCACCTGCATCACTTTCTGCTCTATTTCTGGCTCCTGTGGGAGTGAAACACGAATGTTTCTGCAAAACCGATGCCAGGAAGCAATTCCTGCTAGAAAACAGTGGCTGCATGATGCACCTGTAGCTTCTCTTACAGAGAGAAAAATGTTTCGCTCATTTTCAGAAAAGCTCATGTCTGGTAAAGTGCTTTAGTAAATCCTTGCATCAGAAGTGTCCAGCATAGTGGTGATCAGCAGCAGGCTGAGGGATGTGAAACAGTCTTACCTTCATTAGAACAGATTCGCTGAGCTTTTCTCTGTTGACGATCTTTATGGCGACCTTTTGACCTGTGACACAGTGGAGACCCAACTTCACCAGACCTGAAACACAGACAGCAAACAACATTCACATTAGGGCTGTAGTGATGCAATAATCTCATGATACGATACACGATATTCTGCCCATGATACGATACATATTGCGATATTCAGCATACGATACAATTCAATACACTTTTGCGATTTTCTAAAAGATTTTCTGGAAGATTTCAGAGGGACAGAGTGATTTTGGTGACATTTAGTGACTGTTATAAAGTTGGACTGAATTAATTTAACTGAAA
>CAEGAF010098545.1:0-10003 GCA_903067075.1 Micropoecilia bifurca | reverse complement strand
TAACCAGACCATCATTTTAAGAGGTGATATGCAACAGAGTACCGTTCAACATAACACCTGTCTCCCATATGTTACATTATCTTCAATAAGCCTGGTGTAAACATCAGTCTTCAGGGGAACGTGGCAGTAAAAATCTTAAAAAAGGAACGATGCTGATGTCATTTATTACTGTCTATCAGAACAGGTTAAGATGATTTCAGTTTTAGAGTAAGTGGCAGCTGATCTCATTTTGTCTGCCACTCGTGAATAGATGTGAAAACATTTGATCTGATTTTGTGTCTATGACTGGTAAGCCATGACATCACCTGAAAGCAGAAGCAGATGAGATGTGCCGTTTGACCAGCGTTATCATAACATCATCAAGCTTTCAAGGACGAGCAAATGAGGGATGATGTAAGACCAAGAAATGCAGAGGCAGATAAAGAAAAAAAATACCTGGCAGGGATACTTTGAATTGTAGAATATTCTTAACGACAGCTGTTATTTCCACATGTTGAAACTAAGATGATATTACACAGAGAGTTGTGTATCAGCCTTGACAATAACAATAAACACACACAATAATTGCTGCTGCTTTCATTTTTTTATTTTGTTTTTTTTTTGCACTTCTTTTTTTCCCCACATCTGAAATAAGATAGATGGCACCTGGCAAATGGGAGTACAGATATGAGTCTCCAATCTGAGTGGTTTTGGACAATACGTCTTCACAGAAAGAAGCATAAGGAACAATTGACTAAAGCTCCTTCGAAAAGATTTCTAATAAATCACAAAGCTTACCGCATAAACAAATGAATTATTTTTCCTCGTTCTTGATAGTTGAGAGTTGAGGATTTTGAAGCATGCCTGGACTCGTTCATACTGACATGAAAGATTGCTTAGTGATTTTCTTTCTTTTCCTTTTCAATTTCTATCGTACCTAAACATGAAAGGTTGTCAAGGATGGTGTTTTTTTGTTTATTTTTTTCCTACAATTTTTGCCAAACAACCCTGACAGTAAATATTAAAAAAAAATCTGTTTTGATGATTTTTGGGCACGCTTAAACAAAACCCCCATCTGGTAGAAGACATAAGTTTATCCTTACATTTTCTGTAGTTGTTTTCATTCCTTCATAGCTTGTGCTTAATAATATGTGAAAGCAAATGTACCTGCCTCTTTCAGTATGATTATTTGTTTCTGTGTAAGACATCGCCACTAAGTTAAGTAAAACACAAACATATAAAAAACGGACTAAAAGGTGTTAGTCAAATATAACTTTTGGTCTGCAGGTGGTCTTTCAGCTGACACACACACAGATGTACAGACATAAAGTAATAATTATTTTCATCACGTTACCCTGTGAGTAACACTGTATTGTCTGTGTTGTTGCTTTCAGTCGGTGTAAGTCACACACAGGTGAAGTCAGCACAGAATCCTATAAAAACTTCCCCTGGGCCACAAAAACCAACATGTAGCTTGCAGACTGTTTGGGAATTTGTGGGCCCTTATAAGGATACAAGACTAGTCAAAGTACAGGCTTGGTTTCGTGATAGCAAAAATAGAAGTAAAAAAAGCATGAAAATATACTTTTATTAAAAAAAGTGTACATTTCTTTGGGCTGCAATGAATTAATTAGTTTGATTTGTAAAATGGAAAATGGAGTGTTTCTCACAGAAACAGAAAACATTTCTGTCTTCAGAAATGTACCTGAATTGAATTTATCATTGTCTAAAACTTGAAGTCACCTAATTGAAAAAAATCTAAAACTATTTTTACCACACAGGAGTCCCCATCAAGTGCTCCGTTCTTTTAAACGATAAATGTGCAGCTGCAGGAAGCATTCAGGACAGGGATTCTTGAGTTGCAGGGCAGGGAAACTCTGAATTAGAGCATTTCTTCAAAATTCCAACTCTGATTGTTGGAGTTTTCAAGGCAACCCCTTCGTCAAAAACCCAATAGCCCAATATGCTGAGCATACATGTCCTGACAGTTTGAACCAAATTCTTGAGGATTCCATTTCACAAAACAATTTGCCCACATAGTACTGCACAACCTTTGTCTTGTCAGCATGTAGCTGCAGTGTTTAAATAGATTTTCATTGGCTTTGCGTTCTATAATTTGCCTGGTTAGTATCCTATGGTTTAATACGTACAATTCTGAAAATAAAAGGATCAACACATAAATTCTAGCTGATAGTTTATTATATTCTGTCTAATTTAACTTTGTTTAAATTAGACCGTTATATCTTTCGGCACAGGCTAGAGGAAACAGTGGTCTTTTAATATATGATGTGATATCAGATAATGTAATATTAGCTGTCATTAAATTAAGATTTTGACTTCAGAATTACATTTCAGAGAATATTAAAATGTTTTCTAGGACGTTGCCTTCATTTTCCTTGCACCTGATTTGTCTTTGAGAATTTGAAAATGGCTATTATATCATCACATTTCTCATTCTATTATTAAAAAACTGTCTTCTAGAGATTTTCTCCCACCTCCTCCATGTTTCCCTCCCAGAGCTAAACTCATCTGGCTTATTGTTCTGATTTCATCCACTGAACCATACAGAGGATATCCAGTCGGATGCGTTCCTGTTCCCTTCTCCGAGAAGCAATACAAACAGTGACAACAGCTATTGTCTTGCTGCCTGGTTAACAGTAAGTGACATGACAGTTCGTCAGCAGTTATTCTGTCACTTCTGGCTAAAGTCGAGGGTTTGTTCAAAAAAAGCACGTACCTCAGCGGCTGTCACTGTTTATCAGTCCTACGTCAATCTTATAAATTATTCTCTGAACAGCGGCAGCAGCTGCATCCTATTATTTCAGCTAGTACAATGAAGCTTTCCAACAAGCTACTTCCCCCGATGGTCAAAAAAGTGTTGCTGAAATTGCTTTCTGAAACAGCTGATATCCTTACATGTTGCATTTGTTGGTTTTAAAATGCTTGAATTCAACTCTTCTGAAAACGAAAGAAACGTGATCAAAGCAAATGATGAGATAACCATGAGATAAACAACTGTGTTTACGCAGGTTTATCTGGGCGGACACTTCCTGTGGATATCAGAACGATAACACCAAAGTGACTTTTAAATAGGGACACTTGATAGAAATGAGATTACACCGATAAAGCAAATTAGTTTTGGGAAAGAAAACTCCAAAACATGTCTAAAAATAATCCCTGTTTTGTTTACATAAGATTAGATTTTAGATTAATATTTTCAAACTCAAATTAGGTACACCTGACTAAGACCTTTTTGGCTTTCTCATTGCTGTAGTTTCTGTTGTGACATATTTTTGTGACTCCTCCATTCCACCACATCTCAAAAGGGCTCTATTGGAGAGATCTGATTTATATGGAGGTCACTGGAGTACAGGAAGCTCATTGTCATGCTCAGGAAACCAGTTTGAGATTATTTGAACTTTGTGACGAGGTGCTTAACCTGCTGAATGTAGCAATCAGAAAATGCATAGTCTGTAGTTATATAGAGATGCATATTTTACTACTACTACTAGCAGTCTGAACTGTTAATAGAAGGCAAAGTTTTATGTTGTTCACACCCTAATCTTACCCAACTATCTGCATTTTGTAGATATTGTGACTTATCAGTCTAGGCAATGCTGTATTCTGTCTGTCTTTGCTATTATTGGTTTCTCTCATCTATTACCCTTGTCCACATAAATGCCACTCACCCAATATTCTCTCTTCAAACCTGAAAGATTGTTGTTTGTGAAAATCTAGTGGATCAGCTGTGATTAGCCTAGTAGATCACCAGTCGTGCCATATTTAAAGTCCTCCAAATCCACTTTTTTTTGTCAATCTGAGGCTCAGAGTGAACTTCAGTGAGTCGCTGTTCCCACCACTGGATGTCTAAATATTGAATGGCTGATTTACATTTTGTGTCAACAAACAATTTAACAGGTGTAGCTATAAAGAGGTTGTGGATACAAAAAAGTGTATCCTCCCTGTTTCATGCATTTGTGTCTTAAGTCCTTTTCACTGGAGCTGTTAATTGGCCACTTACCCTCGTTCGTCCTCATTTGTCCCTTGAAAGGTCAATGTGTCCCTAAGACTGAGTGCTCCATAAAACAGAGTCAAATAAAGAGCATAACAGTTACACTCCAGTTCTATTGATTTAACCTAATCAGAAACAAGGAGGTGTGAAAGCAATACAGGGTAACTAACACTGAACCGCAGCTGGATGTTTACACGCGGGCAAATGTGAGAAAACTGTTTGCCATGGAAACAGCATTGTCTCCCACTCAAGAGCAAGTAGAGAATGCCGGTCTATTCTCTGAGATGATGTGCTGGTTGGTTCATTGATGTGGCTGTCCAACAGGCATACAGGAACACTTCTATTGACGGCTCTCTCCTGATGTCAGCCTCTGCTGTTCCCTCTTTCGCCTGACATTTTACGGCTCTCTTTCACTGTCTATGAATGCCAGAGCACAAATCGATTCTTCATGAATGAAAACAATAAGGCAGGCTGGGGGGCAGCAGCTGAGTAGAAAGATCTGTTAAAGTGGGGGTATTATGTATGTTTCATTGGCATTTTAAAGCTCAATTACCTTCAGTTGTTGTAAAAATGCTGTCTGTATCAAACAATTTAAAATATATTTGACTTTCACATCTGACACTTTGAAATTGGGTCGCTGTTTCTTTAAGAAGTTCTTTCTGACATGCCTATTTCACGTCAAAGTCACCTGAGAAAGTGAGGCTCTATGAGGCAGAAGCTCAGCTGCTGCCTGCAGCTCTGAAGAGGAGCTTTGTGTTAGCAAGCTTTTAGGCACCCCAAAATGGTTGCCAATGTTAGATTCAAGGATTCCTCAAATACTCATGAAAAAAAAATCAAATGGTAAAAATGGTAAATGACTTACACTTGTACAGCACTTAATCAAGTTCAGAGGACCCCAAAGCGCTTCAGACTACATTCAGTCATTCAGTCATTCACACATTCACACGCTCACATTCACATGCTGATGCTGGCAAGCTACTCCAAGGAATAGCATTACACATAAAGCTAAAGCAATCTACTTTTAGATTAATTGAAATTATTTTATGTAATCTGAGAATATAATGATTAATGAAATAAGGTCGTGTTTAACATCTATTTATTTTGATTTTTGCTATATTGAGCAAAGACAGAATGTATCCACTACATAGCAGCAGTTTTTAAGTCCAAAATAAAAACATTTGCCTTTCACAGAGCTGTAAAGTTCAAAGTTAGTAGTAAAGGATCAGAGCCTGGCATGTTGGAGACATTTCCCTGTTTCAACACACCTTAATTAAACATGAGTGTCTTGGGCAGGCCCCATGCAAAACCTGATGCCCTGCTGAGGAACTAGTTTAACCTTTAAAATGAGATGTGTTAGAACAAGAATCCACCTGTTTTTGAGGACTGTCACAAAACAAATTGAGAAAATCGACTTTAAAGGTTCACCCTGAGGACAAAAAATTTAAATGTGGAGCACTTAGCTGTTTTAACTCGTATAAAGTGTGTCTGTATGATTTAGCTGAATCAGCAGTTTTACATGAAAATGACTTTCTTGAACATAAAATATTTTGTGTGGCTACCAGCTCGGTGCATCTGTTGAGACTAGAATAGATTGTGAAGTGCCAGCATGAAGTTAGAGAGAAACATTAAGATTAAAGGGTTCCCTTATTGAGCAACATGGCCCCACCTGTGTGTACAGGAGTGTGTGGTGAAGGATTTTCTTTGTCTTCCTATCTGTGTGAATCACAGGACTGAAATGCTGCTCTGATGCCTCAGGGCTTTCCTCCCACCGGAAGACATGGCCATGTTTAAACACTGGCCACACTTCACAGATCTTTTCTGCACAATTACTGATACCGACAGTCAACCTGAAACAGGCTATGAACAGACTTCAGCAGCTTGTGTGACTGACTAAAAGACCGTGTGCCCTTTTTTTTTTTTTTTGCTCATGACTCCAAATGTTAACTTATATAAGTTAATTAATTTCCATCATGTAACATTTTATAGAATGATTCATAGCAAATTGCCACAAAGCAGGTTTGAACTGTGTAAACTACTTCAAAGTCAGTCTTTTGGAAGCAAAGCTTTTGAACAAATAACACATGAGTGAATCATCTTCTGTATCAGCTTTTACATGCATACTTGTCGAAACTTTGCACAAAGGAATTTGAGCAGGGGGTTCTCACACCCTATTGGCTGCTGTGGCTGGAATTTGGGAAGTTTTTTATTCTTAGATGCAACTGTTCATGAGAAGAGCTTGAACAATAATTATACCCCTGTCCAGCACAATTTGGTGATTTACAGTGAAAATACCGTGTTGTAATGACAGGAGTGACTGTGTGGAGCTTTTAGGTAAGGTTTTGATCCCACTGAAATTACTGCTGCAAGTTAAAGCAAAAGCAGGCAGTGTAGGGACAGTCAAAATATGCAACTGCCTTGTTTTGATAGAGTTTGAGTTTAGTTTTATCTGAATTGCTTTTGTTTTTTATGTCAGTTATTTAGATCATCCTTTAGTGTTATTTTTCTTTCTTTTTCCTTAGTTTTTCCACCATATCAACTTTGCTTGGTTTTCCTTAGTTTTCGCACCTTGCAGGTTATTCAGGTATATTCAGATATATAATCTAAAAGCTGAAGGTTTTAGATTATATATTATACAATCCTATGTCTTTGAAAAGCAGAAGTGGGGCCTCCTGCATATCCAACAAGAATCAAGAAAGTGGTTTCTTTTTCAGAAGCTATTGTACAGCTGAACAAATGTGCTAGAGCTCATTTGGGGTTGCTTGAATAAGTGTAAATATTCCGTCTGTGTTCAGTCTTTGATGGAGTCACCATTATCCACTCCTTGATGCTCTCCTGATTGCCGTGTTTGTGTTCTGTAAATAAATAAGTTTTATGTAAAAACAAACAAAAAAACCTTCATTAAGACTTTGTAAAACCTCAGCGAACATGTTTTCACACTGTTCCCCAGTCCAGATTTGATGACTAAACCTGATGGTTGCCATGTCCTGACAACGGAAGCAGAAACATATGAAAAAAAAGGAAAAAGACACAGAGGAAACTTCTACCTCTAAACATTTCATTATCTTCTTTTGGCCTTTTCCTGTTTATGTATGTCTATTTTGGATTTCAGAGCACAAAGCAGTTTGAACTGTTCTAAGAAGTAATCAAGCATCATATTGTCCATCCTGAAGGGAAAAAAAAACATAACATCGGCTCAATGAGTTGGCGGAGGTCAAGGATTGCGATTATAAAACAGTAAAAGGTTTGCATTGCTCCTAATACCAGGTTTGTTTTACTGAAATTTTTAAAAGAGAAGCTTTTTAATTTGAAAATTGCTATATATGCGGTCCTGCTGAGAGAACAGAAAAGGGCCTTTCAGTGCCCTTAGTCATAAGTTTACCCATACACACAACCATGTGATGCTTTAATAGCACGCCTGCAGGTCATCACCCCCTTTTTCAAGGAAACCAGATTCTCCTCAGACCTCACGGAGGAGGGCTGCACCAGTCAGAAAGGATGTAAGAAAATCTCTTATTAGAAATGGAACAAAAAGCATCAGTCACTTCAATACAGTAATCAGCTTGTGATGCTCGTCTGCATGTGACAGCATCTGAGACGACAACGCAGCGACTTGACGTATGCAGTCTCAGAGGGTTCATCCGAGTTCAGTCAGTCTGGCACATGTGATTAATGTCTGAATAAAAATGTTGTTCTGTCTTAATTAGACACGTTCAATAAAACATGAAGCCCAAGTATTTAGTAATGGCAGCTTAATTAGGAGCTGGACAACTGGACACATGGGAGACAAAGAGAATTAGACAAGGAGAGTAAGATTAAAGCTAAATATATTCAGTTTCTCTGTGCACAGTGATCTGTATTCAGGACATGGGATGGGCTTCAAACTCTATCGGTAAAAGGGGATATTTTTTGCCACAATGTGTTGTATTGTTTTAAAGTATAATTGATCAATTCCTCTGAAAATTATTGGAAAGGACGTTTAAGGTTTTTCGTTAATTGTTTGTAATTCAGAACTTGGCAATTTCAAAGGACTCTATTTTTCTGGTTTAGCCTCTTAACTCTGACCTACAGTAAGATTTTGAAAAGACTTAAAATCTCAAGAGAATACCATGGCTATATAAAACAGATTTCACAATAAATAGCCTTAAAAATTTACTTTCAAGTAATTTGTTGCTGATTGTTCAAAAAATTTGATTCCTTTACATTTCTATTGTTGAATTTATCAAAATAACACACTTTAATTCACCAAAAACGTGATATGCATATTGCTTTACATATATGTATATTATAGACTTGTTTTTATGCACTCTTGTCCACTGTTAGTATTTTAGCCACATCCTCTTTAATATGCCATTCCAGATAGAACTGACAATTAGTGAACAACTGCTGAAGTCAAACGAAAGACTTAAGAAGAACAAACTGCTGATGAAGACTTCTTTTAAACAATGTAGTAAAGTAAAAAGAAAGAAGGGGGATTAAACCTCCAAATGTTCACAGGAAGGGCATAGAAGTGGTGATAAATTTACATGAAGGTGTGTTTGAGAGGGTGTTTCATTTGGAATCAGTCTTTATTCCTTTTGTGCTTTCCCACTGAGGTATAATAAGATAGATTTGGCACAATTCTTTGATCCACAACTGAACCCAGGCCTATTTTTACAACATGCAAGCTTCTATTTTTAGTTGGTCAAAAAAGATCTCTTCAGAGGGCTGATTGTAGGAAATTGCAGGAATCAGAGCATGAGCGTCACACAAAGTATCCATCGCGTCTTACCCGATGACTCATTCGCAACTCTAAATGTCACTGAACACCTGGAAGGAAACCAAAGATGACATCCTGCAAATACACTCGAATATCTACAATCTTATTTAGACAGTCAATAAACAGATTTCTTTTATGAACGAGAACATTTTGGCCCCAGGTAATTTTGTGAGATCTGCAAGTTCTGATCTCTCCAGTCAATAGGCTCCAGCTGGAGTAGAGGAAGGGCTAAGTTGCACTCATCCTGGCTCTTTTTCTGTTTTAGTCCACAGAGTAGGAGGAGGAGTGCTGACATTTGATATGCAAAGGCCTTCAAATTCCCCAAGTACATCCCAGTACATGTTTGCTTCAAAGCTTTTTTTTTCCCTTTCAAAACTCAACCAAATTCTCTTCATGATACCAAACTGACTCATTGTTCTGCCTGCAGAGAACTTTATAATAGAGCTTTAGCAATAAAGAAACTCATTTCACTACCAAGTCTGCTTGGTGGAACAATAACTTTCTCAATGTCAATATGACATTTCGAAGCAACAACTTTGTGGGTTTCAAAATGGAAAACGACCATGTTTTGCAAAAAATGTAATGGGATGCTGCATCATCGCAGTGCTTCTCAAGCTGTGTGAGAAGTATCACTTTTAGGGGAGCATAGAAGAAATGTTAAACGGCATAAACAGATTAACTGCAGGATTAAAGTCATCTAAAGCCAAAAAGACAGACAAGTTGTTGTCAACTTACAACTTGAAATGACATCAAACTAAACTTATTATAAGGGCATGTATGGCATAGACCACAATGTTAGTGTAGGGGGTTTTGAAATTTAGCTCAATACCTGTAAAGAACCAATGATGTTTTATGACTTCCTTTGCAAA
Source organism: Micropoecilia bifurca (assembly GCA_903067075.1). Lineage (NCBI taxonomy): Eukaryota > Metazoa > Chordata > Actinopteri > Cyprinodontiformes > Poeciliidae > Micropoecilia > Micropoecilia bifurca. The sequence continues at coordinate 387 of CAEGAF010098545.1, read as the reverse complement.
GGGAGAGATCCATAACCTCTAACCCGCTCGGGATCAAAGATTGGTGAGCTCTGCTCAACTCTGCTTGGAATTGGCTTTGATTATGTTGACCTTCTTTAGTAGAACAATGCTGAGATAACAAAACAAATGGACCCCTTGAGTAGGAAATTATATTATAGATAAAGAAAGAACCTTAAAGAATGACTGGTCAAAGGTAACTGAACACATTTAGATAAAACACTCAAATAAAATGATAAAACAATGATTAGTTAAAATGATTAGGTTTACCCAACAATTAGACTATCAATCAATCTATCTATCATCTATCTCCATCTATCTATCTATCTATCTATCTATCTATCTATCTATCTATCTATCTATCTATCTATCTATCTATCTATCTATCTA
>CAEGAF010098541.1:0-42239 GCA_903067075.1 Micropoecilia bifurca | reverse complement strand
CCCCCCCCCCCCCCCCCCCCCCCCCCCCCCCCCCCCCCCCCCCCCCCCCCCCCCCCCCCCCCCCCCCCCCCCGGGAGCAGCATGATCTAGATCAACAGCTGAACCCAGATCCACCCCCCCCCCTCCTCCCCCCCTCCTCCCCTCCTCCTCCCCTCAGCCTCCTCTCTGTGTAAACATGAGATGAAGGCTTTTGGGAAGGAGGAACAGGGAAAAAGAGCCAATTTCTCTATCCAGCTCGTCTGTGGCTGTTGTCGTCGGCAACACCTGAAACCTGCGGCGTTAATTCATCCAACTCCTCCTCTTCCTCCTCCTCCTCCTCCTCCTCCTGAAAGCAGGCCAACATCCCACTCGTGCAAGAAGAAAAAAAAGAGAAGGGAAAAAAAAAACGTGCTCCCCCTCTTCCTCTGGCCTTCTCTCTCTGTGCTAATTACTTGCCGCTACCATGGCAACGGGTAGCACCTCTTTTTTTTGTATGTGTGCGTTTGTGTGTTAACTTGGCTATCTAGCCTATTACAAAAACATGCACCAAAATTTCCTCGTCGGATGGAAGAAAAAGAGAGGCTTGCTGGCCGTTCTTGAAATTCATTTCTAATTTTAAGAATTTTAGATTTGGAGAGCTTTAAATTTTAAATCTCCTTCGTCCCCAAAAAGTTCCCAGATAACCTTCTATATACTATGATGCGTCAAAGTTTTGCATAATTTATAATCCGATTTCTGTCTGAGCAGACAGCAAACATACTGTCTTGAGCTGCTACAAAATGGACCGCAGCAACATTTTCTTTTGCTTTTTGCTTCTAAAACACTTTTTATTTTGGATTTTTGCTATGCTTTTTGTTTTCTTGTGTGTTTTTTTTGGCCATATCTGATCAAACTACGCCGGCTTTACGGCGCAGACCCGTTCCGACATTCCCGGAAAGCGCCGTGATTAATGACTTCCCTTCAAGGTCCTGAAGAAACCGCAAACTGTTATTGATTAACTGATCAGTAGAAGGCTGAGTGGAGATCTGTTCACCTCGTATCAATGGATTCCTCTGGAGGCCATTGTTAAGGCGGCACTGTGACACGGTGGCACATTTCTATATTTTAAGCCCTGGAATTTGGGAAACATCGGAATTTGTCTGCAGATTCCTTCCTTATTAAACGCACAGGAATGTCGTTTCACAGCGAGGAGCACGTTCAGTTGACTAAAGTCGGAAAAGTTTGCCGAGTTTGGACATTTTTGGATTAAAAGTAGCAAGATAGGCGCAAAAAAAACCGGGATTCAACAGAATGAGCATTAGTGAAGCTCATGACTTGGATTCAGATCTGCTTCTGAAATGTGGGCCTAGTGAAAAATACACAGTTTATTCACTCAGTACTTAGTTGAGGCATCAACCTGACATAATGGAAGCCCAGACAGCTTGACAGCTTCCTTCAGACAAAATACTTTTCCAAGTAGTTTTTCCTTCCACAGAATGTTCCATGAATGTGATCGGAAATCAATGATCTTTTGTCTCTTTGTGGCCTAATCTCTTTGTTGAGGGTATCTGCTGCATAACCAAGTCAGCAGACTGTTGAGGCCATGATAAAAACATTTAAAGATTAAACATTCGTTTCAATTGCTTTTATGTAACATTCCAATCTTTTGCTTCATATTTTATTTTCATAATGCGATGCGTGTCGTGGTGAATCTGCATTGCGCAAACAAAAAAAGCTGCCACTTCCTCTCCTTCCGCTGCTCCCCGCAGGTGTCTTGATAACACATTATCTTCAATGACCCTGGGTTTTATGAATGGGGAACATCTGGCTCTCTCATTGGCTAACAGCAGCAGCCAATCGGGATGGAAATCACTGTCCCCAGTGATGGGCTTGGCTGGCTGGACAAGTCGAGACCAGTCAGTCTTCAAGAGGTCGTAACCCCCGCTGACCCCGACTCCCTCTCGCGTTCGTACTGTGTGTGTGCAAGTCGCACGCTGACCTACTTGGTTCACCGTCTATACATAGCTGTGGGAAACGCAGGCAGACAATCGGCCCCGGTTAAAATGAGCAGTCAGGGCCACCTGGGTGCGTCTCACAAAAAGGCGGAAACATCAGAGCAAGCAGGAGAGGGACGAAGGGAGGCGCGAGGAAGGGAAAAATGGAGACGTTGACCACTCTGCCGCTCGTTCTCTCGTTTTTTTTTAAATTTATTATCCCCACTGCGACACAGGGAGACATTGTTAGGCGGTTCGGATTTGACGACGAAGAGGGGGAAGGGGTTTGGAGGTCCAGGCCAAGTGGAGTTCACATACCACCCGGCTGGAGAGCTGCCAAGTTTCAAAGCACATAGGTGGAATATATAAGGAGAGGAGACATATTGAGGCGAGAGAGCCATTAAGCACCTTAAACAAACTCAGCATAGTGGGGGGAAAAAAGGAAGGAAAACACTCGACTTTCTAAATAATACTACATCCAGTCTGCCAGGTGCCCCTTTCCTGCCCTCCCGTATAACATGTTGTCACCGTATAGCTAAAAAACCCGGCATGTTTCCTGCCTTTGTTGTCACAGACAGCCGACAGGAAGCCCTCGTCTTCTTTAACTGACGTTCACATTAAAAAACTGCCACCTCGTTTCCTAGAATCACCGGTTCTCAGCCCACACTCGCTTTTTGTTCCCGTGAGTTTCCACCAGAACGAGAGTGGCAGTGGGCGGAAAGGCAAAGGCGCTCGAGAAAAAGCTGCGAAAGTACAAGCAAAAGTTCAGCTGATTTTAAAGTGTTTTATACTCTTTATTATTATTTCCTTTGTGTTTGTGTGTGTGTGCTTTTACAGTAAAAAGTCCAACCTTTTTTCTCTTTCAGGACTGAAGATTGACTGCAGGAGAGGAGATGGAGAACTTCTGCAGCATCGATCCGTCCACCTTCGGCCATTTTGAGTTGGACAAAACCTTTTAAACACTGAAAAGCAAAGGAGGAGATAAAGAAGAGGAAGTTAGATCTTTATCAACATGCATTTCTGGGTCAAAAGAGTGTTTATAAAGGTTAATTTTTTTTCCTGTGTAGACCAACTTAAGCATCATTAGCCAGCTGAGGTGGGTTTTTTTACAGTGACCACCAGGGGGTGCTGCTCCCCACTTACTGAACATGCTGAAATTAGAACAAAATGCAATTCATATGAGGTGTAACTAATATTTTTTGTTCAGATTATGCCACTCTGGGCAGAGAGCCATTGTCTCCTTATTAAAAATACCAATAGATTAGTCCTCTATTTTAAAAAAAAATGAAATTGGAAGAATGGGGACATACTCCATAGAATTTTATTTGTGAACGTGTAATGTTTTCTTTTGTTAAATTAGTTAAAAACTTAACAAATCCTCCATACTGATGCTAAAAAAGTGCATGGCAGTTTTCTTGGGCGAAAAAAAAAATCAATCCTGGGAATTCTGGTGTCGTTGCTTTGCAAAATCTCAGCAGGCATAGCGCTACAGATGCATAAAGTCAGGTTGCTTTAACAAGTCGAGAACAATATCCTCATCCGGGGTTGTTGCAGGAAGTGTGAATTCAGATCTGTATCACTCTTACTTGGAAAAAGCGACACCAGTAAATAACTTTTTCATGCGTGTTGCAGAGGGAGGAAATTGCCAGGATATGTAGGTGAAGGTGTAAGTAGGAAATAGGTGTCTGGTTGTTTAAAAAAAAAAAAAAATCTGTATTCACAACTTTTCCAATTGTGTTTCTGTAAGAAAAAAAAACTGGCAGAAATTGTTTTTGTATCATTACGAGCTGCACACACCCTTCTAGGCAGACTTAACATCAGCTTGAGGTCGTTTCCCTGCTCATTAAAATCTCCCCCGCCTGGAACGAGGCGCCCAATCAGAGCGGCGGAGGAGCCAGCGGGCCCCAGCGTTTGCTCAGTAGTCAGTGTAGATCCTGTGGGGCTGGCAGCAGCTACATCTGGCTACTGGGTCTCTGCTGACGACCAATCCGGTCCCAGAATTCCAAGACCGTCGCAGACGTTTGGTTTCTCCCCGCTTTGGACTAGTTCTGGACCTGGCATACAGTGTAGGATCCTGTGTGTGTCCGTCTACAGCTACATTGTCTGCTGGGTTTCAGGCCTGTCTACTTTAAAGTCACCTTTCAGAACAATACGTTTAAAAAAAAAAGAAAAAAAAAAGCATGAATAAATTGACAACTTTGTGTTTATTGACTCATAAAACATTCTTCAAACAATAAAACAATTTTAAATGTCTGTTTCTGTACAATACTTGCTAAGCAACTTTATTTATATTTATATATATATATATATTTATTTATATTTATATATAGAAAATGTAAGAGGAGTTGTGTTAAAATGACAAAACTCCTTCAAATGTAATGGCAGGTATTCTGGAAAAAAAAATAACAGCATTCCATCGACAAATATTTTCAAGCAATAAATATGTATTTATAAATAGTGTAAATTTACATCAAGATTAGAAACAAAATAAAACAAAAAAAAATCACAAATTAAACTTCCATAAGTCTAAGTGCAACTCATTTTCTTTGTGACTTGGCTAGTACATTTTTTTTTGTTTTGTTTATTTTTTAACTAAGAAAAAAAAGTTTTGAAAATAAGACAAATGTAAAAAGCTGCAAAACAGAAGAAAGAGAGAGAGAGAAATTACCTCAACTCTTCACATTACAAATTTTTTGGGGAGGAGATTTTGCTGTCCAAAGAGTCTTAAAACGACTATCTACCGTAACAAAAAAAAAAATAAAACAAACAAAAGATAACAGACCAGTTAGGCTAGTGCTCCTTAGAAGGAAGGGAGGGAGGGAGATGAGTTCCACAAATCAAAGCCAACATTTCATCCTGTTACCAGAAGAAAAACAATGAAATAGAGAGAGAGAGAGAGAGACAGCGGGAGAAAGGTTGTCAAGTCAGTAGTCTTTACGGTGGGTGTTGCCAGTTAACAAGTATCTACAAAAACATTTTTACGACGCTTAAAAAAAACAATAAAAAAAATAAAAATCCCTCGCCTCCACATTCCCGACCGTATTTGATTAAATCCTCCAGTAAAACATGAAACCATTGTCTTTAGAAAGAGAGCGGAGAAGAGAGAGGAAAAGAAAAGTTGTTTAAAGTCCTGTTATCAGGCCAGGTGGCGCCCCCTTCTGGCTTCAAACAGGTTGCATAGACAGACACTCAGCCGCCTCAGCCTCAAGCGACAGTGATGGAGAGAGTGGAGGTGAGGTGGGGTGGGGATGGGGGGGGGGGGGGGGGCAAGGAGACGGCCTTAGCTTTTCCTGAATATCAGAAATGGGTCCGTATGTGGAGGCGTTGTTTCCGATCTGAGAACAGGGGTCCTGCTTCACGGCTCCAGAGCAGAAGAAGAAGGAGACAGGAAGAGCCTAATGTCAAGATGAAGAAGAATGAAGAGGAGGGGCCTGGAAGAAGAGCACAAACAATCACACCTTAGCATCTGATAACAATAAAGATTTTTGTTTTATGAATTAATGTCTTCAAAATGAGAAACGCAAGTTAACAATGAATATGGTTTAAAATAAAGTTGTTTTACTGCAGATTAGGTCATTTCATGTTAAAATTAAATCAAACCTTCAATTTTGAGTGCATTATTAAGTTGGGTGGGGAAATAATCAAACAAGAGGAAACAATAATGACGATATTTGTAGCAACGAACGTGAATATTTTCTGAGATGCAGAAGCAGAATCCAGCTTCTATGTGCCACAAATCTGGAACTTCCAAAAAAAACTCCAAAACACCCAAAACACCGAGTTCCTTCAAATCAAGACCAAAAACCCACCTGCCTTTCGTTAGGAGGAGGTGAAACACTGATCAACAAGCTTGGTGGGGTTTTGCTCGGTGACAAAATGTGGCGTTCAGGCCTCCTCCACTTACTAATGTGAACTGGTCGTAGACATGCATCAGGTCCTCCATCCTGTACTGCTCCAGCACCATGAAGTCGTCGAGCGCCGCGCTGCCCTTCCTGGCGCAGTCCTGGCAGTGGACCAGGCACTGCTTCTTGGACAGGGGCTCACGGCGCACGAACAGCAGGTTGAACACCTCCACCTGCAACGTCACATTTCAGAGCTTAACCGCCAAGCGGAGGAGAGCGAGGCGAGCTTGTTTCCTTCTAGACGGACGGACGGAGCGGCGTGTCGTCGGGGAGAGAATAATAAACAACTAGAGCCAGGATTTAATGGCGTTTGTCTGGGAAAAGCTGCTAAAAGCATTTCGCTCCAATTGAATCCATTAGCCGAGATGCTAATTGGTGCAAACAAACAGACGAACAAAAAAGGGCTTTTTAATTCAGTTGAACCAAATTAGTCAATGCGTTAATTAAGTGCGGAATGATGTATACGGAAATGCTTTTTTTTAAAAATAGTAACGCAACATTTTAAAGCTGAATCCCAGCTTTATACTCGCCTCGCAGATGATGCAGTAGTGCGCCGGCTCGTCCCTCGTCCTCGGCTTCAGCACCGTCTCCTTCCCGGCCGACGTCAACGCCTCCTTCACCCACTGGCACTGCTTCAACGTCCGCAGCAAGCAGTACCTGCGACCGGAACGCGCCGCGTTAGCGGCACAGCGCAGAGAAACTAAATAAAGAAACGTGTGTGTGGGGCGAGGGGGAAACTCTAAAAGGTGCACTGAGGCTCACTTGATCATCTCAAACAGCTTGTGGTCGGACACTTTGATGTTCCGCGCCATGTTCCAGGAGAGGTGCACCATGGGAACCATAGACTTGACGCTCTGGAGCTTGTTCCACTCGTAACGCTCTACAGCCAGCTTGTATTGGTGGGCTGGAAGGGGGTTAAAAGAGGGAACATTACTGAATAAAAAGATTCAATTCCTTTTTGAAGACAGAAATAATCATTTTACTGCCTAAAATGCATAAGCATAACATTACCTGGTTAGTAAATCTGAACCATGGGACAGTAAATGTAAACTACTTAAGGGGTTTTGGCTAAAACACATTTACGAACAACAGAATTTTTATTATAAATGCAACACATATATACTTTTGTATTTTCTGCTCTTCGTATGTTGAGTTTTTTTGGGAGTCTGTATGATTAATCGGTTACTTAATTAGTTGATGATTATTTCAGTAGCCCATCAATCGCAATTAATTGTTTCAGCTCCACTTAGAAGAAACATTTCATTTTCTTTTGGGATAGAAAACAAAACAGCATTTTTAAACTTAAGCGAATTAACTTGAATTCTGTGCAAACGCTCAACAGAAACTAAATTAAACGAAAAAAAAAAAACCCAAACAAACGCGTTCTTTGACAAATATGGGTAAGACGTACCGGTGAGAGGTCCGACGTTCCAGCCGATGTTGTTGCACCAGCCGATGGCCTGCACCCAGTGGATGGTCCCCGTGTTGAGCCACACCAAGTCGCCCGGACGCTGGATGAAGCGGTAAACCGGCACGTCCGACTCGTACAGGTCCTCCAGGTTGGGCCACCACGATCCCATCAGGAAGTTGATGTTGTTCCTGCGGGGAAGCGAAGAAGCTTTGACGCTACGTTCGCCCGTGAAACACAGGAAAGCAAAGCGCGAAGACGGCGGGTTTTGCCTCACTTCTCGCAGAAGTTGCTCATCACGCCCCAGTAGGCCTCCGGCACGGCGAACCACTCGCAGTCGCCAGGCCCGATGTTGATGTTGACGGCGCAGAAGTCGTTGTGCTCTTGGTGGCCCGGGATCCTGCTGCCGGGAACCTTCATGTACAGCTGCACTGTGTTCATGCCCAGGATGGTGTGGCCCACGTGGCTCAGCAGGTTGCCGGCGGAGACCACCCGCGCGAAGGCCGGCAGCTTGCTGAGCTCCTGCAGCTGCTGTTTCCACCTGACAGGGGGCGCAGTGGAGCAGAGTTTAGACCTTGTTTGTTTTAAGGTATTGGAGTAGAACGGAGTACAGCGTGTTAGGGATATTGTAGACAGAAGAAAAACGCATTTCTATCAAAAAATTCAGACATTTTGAGATTAATTTGTTAAAATCTGTTTCAACTGATTTTTTAGAAATTTTTTTCCAAGAAATTATTCCTTTTTTCCGTCTACAATGGTCCCAACACTCCGTCGTAGAATAGAAATAAACTCCAAACTCACTTCCTTTCGTCAGAGACGTCAATGTTGGTTCCAAACTTGATGTGTTTTAAGGGCCCTCTTCTTTTTCGTGTCGCACTTAAAAACAAAAACACACACATTTAGCATTTTAGCGTGCTAAATATTTCTTTCTTGATGCAGTTTGTTTTTTTTCTTAAATACCTCTCTGCAGATGATGGCTCAGTGTCCAGAGGTTCCTTTAGTGCCTTCTTTTCATTCTCCTCCTGAAATCAACCCGTCAGAACAGAATCTTACAAACCTCAAAGCTCAACTCTTTGACCAAGTAGTTTGATTTCGAAGCAGGACCAACCCTGAGGGACTCCTGGAAGGAGGCGGCCTGGTACTGCGCGTATTTGGCGATGGTGGTGTGAGCGCGGGTGCTCTCGCAGCGCCACATCTTCTTGGTGCCGCTCGGGTCCCAGTTCTCGTCGGCGGGCTGCAGCAGCTGAGTCCAGACCTCCACCGGGTGCTCCGGGTTGGCCTCCACCAGCGTCTTGGTGGAGAACAAGCCGAGATCTGGACGCAAACGGGATGGACGTGAGCAAAAATGTGAAAAAAATAAATAAAAATAAATAAATAAAAATGGAGCAGGAAGGCGGTTCTTACCCAGTTTGAGTGCTCCAGCCAGGCCTCTGATGACTGTGACCGGGTTGGAGGGGTTTGTGCAGAACTGATGCAGCGGCGGGAAAAAAGCATCCCTTTTGTTCTCCAGCTGGATAAAAAAAAAGAAAAAAATGAAAGAATTTCACACAAAGAAAACAAAAAATCCACTTTTTGATCTAGAAGAAGCTGCTTACGTAGATGCTGGGAGTGGGAGGGTTGAGCTTGTCTTTGGGCAGGGCCGGCGACGGCGGGGGCGGCAGCCGGGGCGGGGGGCACTTATCGAGGAGGATGCTGCTGTTGGAAAGGCCGTTCTTCCCCAGGGTTCTGAAAATTAACAGAAAAAAAAAACCAAGGATGAATCACTCTTTAAAAATCTTAATTATTCTTACTCAGAAGAAAGTTTCAACTTTTTTGTTGTCTTCCAAGGATCCAGTTAGAAGGAATCTATTGAACTGAGCAATGTTTGCATGGCAACAAGACAACCCAGTGGCCTTCAGCTGTGAGCCTGTTACATAACCGATTTCCTGTGGAGATTGTACTTCCACTGTGAATCCACCAGGGGGAGACATGCTCAAACCAAACCAGCTGCTCAACTATCAGTTTCATCCAATCAGAGCAGATTTCTACTAGGTTTTTTAAACCAAACATGAACAGATTTTTTTAATGAGGCGACAGTTTCATAACTTGTCATGTTGTGATGAGGTCTCTAGCTTTCTTTAGTGACAATATCAAGCACCTTGTAATGATGGAGCAAAGATATCGAGCTCATGAAGATATGATTGTTTAGTCACTTTTACAAAACAGCATCTATTTCAATCTATGCGAATAATTAGAATTACATGTTTCATCTGTGCTTTTTGCAAACGATAAGCAAGTTTACACCAATAGCTGAGTTCTCACCTGCAGGCCTTCAGCACGTCCGTGGAGCTGGGATAGATGGAAATAGAAGACGACGAAGACGAGGATGAGGACGAGTTGTGTCCGTGTGGCGGCGTTGCTATGAGACCAGTGATGGCGGGAGGCTCGGCCTTGAGCGGGCTTTGCGAGTCCTCGGAGATGCCTCCTTTGCTGTTGCCGTTGACGGCAGGCGTGGTGGTGGCGGTGGACGTGGCGGCGGTGGACGTGGCGGCGGTGGTTGTGGGGGGGCTCTGGCCCCCCGTCTGGGTGTGTTCAGAGGATTTGGGCGAGGGCGTGGCGGTAGACATGGCGGAGATGGGGGAGGAGGCGGCCGAGCTGCCCTGCGGCTGGGGGGCGGAGGGCAGAGCGGCCGGGTGGATGTTGTTCACCTTCTTCTGGGGCTCCAGCCCCGTCGCCGCGGACGTCGCGCCCTCTGGCGGCGCCTCGCTCTCCTCGGCGCCCTTTTCCACCGCCAGGAGGGCGGACAGCCTGGGATTGTCTGCGCTAAGGCTTTGCTTCTCGCCACCGTCCGCCACTTTGTCTCCCTCTTCGGAGCGGACGTGATTGGCCAGTCCGTCCGCCTGCGCCTTCTCGCCCTCGGCGGGCGGGAGCGGCGTTTGCGCCGTGCCGTCCGAGCCCCCGTTGCCGTGGGACGCGGCGCCGGCGGCGTCGCCGTCTTTGGTAACGGATGCGGCACCGCCTGAGGTAGAGGAGTGAGGGAGCGACGGCGGGGAGGGGAGGTGGTTGTGAGTCGGCTGCCGTGGCGACGGGGCGTTACTGGAATGTCCAACCTGATTGTTGGGGAGACTAGTGGAGTTGGGGGTCTGGGGGTGAGAGGGGATCCCCTCGCTGCTTGAGCCTGTCGCATGTTTAACACACTCCTTCTGAAGCCCCTGAAGGAGAAACAGAAAGTGTTACATTTTCATGCCCAGCGGTTCATTTTTAAAGAGCCTTCAGGGGACAGGAGGTCCAACCTGAGAGGAGTTTAGGTGCGGCGCCGCGTCCTGCGGCGTCGTGCTTGTGCAGGTGTGAGGTAGCGGTGCGGCGGCGGCTGGCGGGTAAGGCACGTCTCCGTTGGGTCCCGGCTGATTATTAGCGCTGCCGTTGCGACCGTCGCCCGTGGCGTCCGAGCGCCCGACTGGCCCGTTGGCCATCGGCTGCGGCTGAGGCGGGCAGAGGTGGCGGGGTGGGCCCAGGTGGGGCCGCGTGGGGTGGAGGCCGGGGTTAGGAGAGGGGAGGGAGTTAGCGGTGGGGCCGTTAGGAAGAGAGGGACGAATCGGAGCTCCGGATGCGTTCTGCCTCATCTGGGAAAGGAAAAACTTTAGATATTGAGTGAAACTGGAAACAGAGATACGGGGATGACTTTCCCCTCCACCCCCCCAAATATGTGGTCCGACTGTTTACCTGGTGCTGCTGCATTACTGCGAGCTGAGCCTCTAGCTGCTCCAGCGCCTGTAGCTCATGGGGCTTCAGGTTGCCCCGGTTACCGCGCAGCTGTTCCAGCATCTACAAAACAAGCAGCGGAAAGCCTGAGCTTAGACCATCCGTTCCTCACAAGATCCATTGGATTTCACACCAACTTTACATCAGAACAAAAGTGGAGATGGTCTTTCCAACATTCACTGAATGCATCAAAACTAGAAACCTCAGTCAAAAATCAGAATCCCAAAGAAAATCCGACATTTTCTATTTCAGTTTTGAAAACATTCTAGATATCTGAACACAGAACATTTACCTTAGAAGTACTTAAAATATCTGTACATTCTCCAAATCAGAACATTTTGACTTCTGATTCAGCAGTTTGCAATATATTTCTGTCAATTTCAATTTAAATAAATACAAAGTATTTTGGGTTGATGCAGCCATGCAACTCCAAGAAAATCTCAGAAATTTTTCCTAATTATATACAAGGTTTTTTTTTTTCTTCATATGGTTTGAAAATCTGAGTCCTTCAGGGTTGTAGAAAATGATCACCAACCTGTAGTTTCTGTGGTGAGAGGTACCAGCTCGGTGATGGCTGTTGTGGTGGATTACTGGGCCATGAGTCGTTCTGAGGCGGGGACATTTTTTTTTACAATGAGTCCAACCAAACAAATGCTTCCAGTGGATGGAGAACACAAAGCTGTCGTATGTTTACCTTGGCAGGACTGCCGGCTCTTCTCCTCTTGGCTGGGCACGACTGGTCCTCCGCTTGGCCCAGCGCGCCCGCATGAGGGGGCAGAGACTGACCCGAGCCCCCTCCCTCTGCGCTGTGATTGGGCTTACAGGCCTGGAGAGAAGGGGATGGGAGGGGGCACAGGCAAAAGTGAAGCAAAACAAATGTGAGGAGGCAAAGGAGGGAGACGAAGAAAAAAACAAAACAAAAGTCGAAGCAAAGTAGAAAAATAAGATGGAGGGAGAGTGGAAACCCAATTATGGGTGGTTATCGAGACGCAAAGCGGCAATAAAAGGGTTTGGGGGGGTAAAACAAGGAAAAGAAGAGAGAAGGGAGAAACAATGCCATGATTTTGAGTTTGAGCTTAAAAAAAAAAGAAGAAAAAATAAATAAATAATAAATTCCAAAAAAGAATAAATTCCAGCCAGGAATAAATAAATCCTGGCTGGAAATTCAGCACTACTGCTTTTTTTCCACACCATTAGGCCATTGGAGCTAAAGTTTCATTTACAACAAGGAACAAGCTGCTGTGACTGAGCAGAAAGATGCATTTCATAAATTAGACAGTTAATTAAGAGAGTCAAATGTGGCTGCTGACAAATCATCGTTTGTATTTTTTATATAAATATCTGCAATTTTTTTTATCTTCATTCTTTTTAAAATTTTGGGTTCCAAATAAATTACAGTAAGCATCAGGCTTAAGCCACATCAGATCCACTGAAATCTCAGTTAAATAAACATTTTAAGGTCATTCCCAGTCACAGCTACTGAAAAAGCAGAGCTACAGTGCCTTGCAAAAGTATCCATCCCCCTTGAACTTTTTTCACCTTCTGACCACATTACAACCACAATGTGTTTCACTGGGACTGTCATACAAGATGAACGCAAAGTAGCAGATCAATAAAAAGTAGAAGGAAAATACTTTTTTTTACTTCTCTGTACTTCTTCTGTTCTTGAAAGGATAGCTTCAAACCCTTGTGGGAACAGTAAATAATGTCCCAGAAGAAAAACAAAATAGCCGTTGTTTTGTAAAAAGGTTTTCTAGCCACAAGCTAACTAGCAAACATAGTTCTTTGTTGTTGCCATTTACTGAAAAACGGTTAGCTACTTGGAAAATTATAGCCCAGAAGCTAAAGGACAACATCCATATCCTTCATTAAGGTCATATTTTAAAAAAAGATGAAGCACAGTTGGCATGCTAACAGTTGGTAGAAGTAGGCTTGCCTGCTCGCTAAGATGGACTAACTAGCTAGCTAGCTAACTTTAGCTTTTAGTGTCCCTCTATGAGGAGCAGCACTGATAGCAGCAATAAAATTCTCAATAACCACGTTTTATAACAATTACTATAAAAAATTCTACAGGTTCTCATATCTACATAATTATACATATACACAAATATAAAATATAAAACGTTATGACTAAATGCTCAGCTGTATTCTCCAGAAATGCATTTCACATACATTATTTTAGCAGCAGCAGCAATGTGAAATTTTTTTTTTGCTTGTTTTTCTTTGAGCATTTCAATCATTTTCAATTAAAATATTTCTGGTAATAGTTGAAGCATATTTTTACTCAAAGTGATCAAACCATGCCTACTTCGAACTCATCTAAATAATGGTCTCCTTGCCCATCTTGACAGTATTTTTTTAAGGGACGGTTTCCTGTAGCATTTTCCTTCCACTTTATAACTCTGCACCACGTTATTTGATTCTATCTCAATAAATAAGTGGCTTTAATGGGACAAATGAAAAAGCTCAAACAGTGGAACAACTTCATTCGGGCCTCATACAACCTAAAGAAAACAACAATGGTCACGCACAAACAGAACTACTGATATCTACTGATTGTGTACCGAACACTGAAGTGACAATGAAACAGTCAGGGGGAGGGCGTTGCTAGAACTCTACGAGTGGCTACAGTTGCTTCTAAGGTCAGCTACTTGAAAGAGGAAGAGGAGGATGACGGACAGAGTCAAGGGAAAGGCCTCCACAGCAGCACGGCCTCACCGATCACGTCGGAGCATGCTCAAAAGCCAAAATTTAAAATCATTTTTAAAAAAGGAGGAGAAAGCGAAAAGGAAAGAATTAAAAGGCTTTTGTTAGGTTTTCATTCTGCTGGAATGGAGCGTGATGGGTGAAGGCGAGCGACTGCTGCAGAAAAGAGATGGAAGAGGGGGAATAAGGGGGGATGCAGGGTTGGGTAACACTTGGCTGGAAACCTCGTCTTTCCAAACTGAAATCATTGTGCTGAATGTTTCGCTTCTGTTGACGCGTGCGCTCTAATGAGACATGTAGTGACGTAGGCGTCGTTGAGCTCAAGTGTTACCCATCCAGTTGCAGCGCCTGTGCTGACCTCCGCTGCGTGTTCTGTGTCTGGGCAGATGGAGGAAGGGTGGGTGGGAGGCAGAGGGGAGGGCGGGGGAGAGGGGGGGGGTGCGAGTTGCTCTATCTGGTCTCTCACCTGCTGCGGTGCACTGCTCAGGCCTCCCTGCCTGGAGGTTAGCTCAGCTGGGATTGGTAGGCTCCATGCCTCCTCAATAAGAGGGAGCATTTTACTTTTACCCTGTAGGCTACTGAGCTGGGGGTTACTCAACTGAGCCTAGGGGAATGGAAAACGACGTGAAAAACAAAAAAAAATAAAATAATAAATAAATGAATTTAAAAAATAAATTAAAAAAAGGACAAAATTGTGATGACCTCAAAAAACAAGGAATGATCAGAGCAATGGCAAATATAGGTAGAGGTCTTTTTAACGATTTCTGGCTGCATGGATCATCATCATGAATTAACCACACAAGAAAGTGCTTATATGACACAGAGCAACAGTCACAGATCAATTAAAACAAGCCGAGTCGCTTGTCTTAATGCGACATGATATTACGCTGGCAAACGTGGTGGAAATGTGACGTTCCTTCATGCACATTCAAAGGAAAATGACACTCTTTGGACAAAAATAAGGATGAATATATGGGATATAGGGACTGTCAAAACCCCCGACTGATTGTAAATGAGGGAAACTTTCTGTCTGCTACTTTATGTACCCCAGCTGTCAGGGTCTTTATCAGAGCTGTGCTAGAATCGAGTCTTTTTTCTTTTGAATCTGCCTTCAAATCCAAAATGAAACCCATGTAAATGTATTTCTGCCTATTGGTTTCAAGAAATTAAACATAAAAGACAATCTGTGTCTCCATTGGGCTAATTGGTCAATAAATTAGGGAAAAAAATCGTATGCAGGAAACATGGAACTCTGGAGGAAAAATTCTGATCATTTTTAATAGCGCAGAATAAACCAATCTCTTATAAAACAGTACTTCCCACAGATTTCTACAACAACTTGAATTTAAGGAGAGAAAACATCTGAGTAAATGCCATAGATAAGACTACAACTATTTGTAAGCAAGGAACTTTTAAATCCTACTATAGGGTGCTGGTTTGTTAGATCTCCACACCACTCCTTTTCGTTTTACACAATTATGGAAATCATTACATAATTCGTCCCCTCAGGTTTTGATTAAAATGTGTTAAATGCTTTCCTTTTGTTCTGTAGAAAAAAAATCTATTGCCTAACTTTGAAAAAAATTAACAAATGTGTCAATTAAAGCTATGTTTTATGGTTTTACTGGGAATAGAAATGTGTTTTTAAATATCGTCCAACCCTAGAACAACCATTTCAGAGTTTTGAAATAAAATCGGTAGGTAGGAACAATTTACAGGGTTTTTTTGGGGGGAGGGAAGCATTTGAAGGCAGCAAAGGACAGAAGGGTTCTTACTTGAATTTAGTTTGTAGAAATGTCATGCACAAAAAGAATCTCTGAATCCCACAGTATCTTAAACCCAGTTCCCTGAGAATATTATATAGAATACTTAAGTTTTTTCCCCTACAAGGAAATTTTTTAAAAAAGGAGAAGAAATGGTAGTACAGGAGACACTGAAAGATCCCAAAGCTTTCACTCCCGGGAAAAATGAGGTTTGTTTCTTTCAGTAGCATGCATTGGCCTGAATCCTACTGCACTCAGAGCATCTCAGAGAAGTAATCAGCAGCCGGCGGATTGCATTGTCCCACAAAAATCCAGCTTAAGCCGTCTTCCAAAGAGTTTGGGGGAGAGGGAAGGAAGGATCTCCCTGCCTTTAATTGCTCTTTTCACCCACCTGGAGACATTTGATGCGGTGGGTAAGCGCGGCGGTGTTGGTGCAGCCTTTGCTGCGCGTGGCGTTGATGTAGCACTTGATGGCGTCGTGCGGCTGGTTGCAGGACTCGTACAGAGTCCCCAGGTCCATCCAGGCGGCGGCGTGGCTGTGGTCCAGCTGCACGGCACAAATGTAGGCCTGCAGGGCGTCCATTGGCTGGTTCTGCTGCTGGTACAACACCCTGAGAAGGTCGCAAAGAGAGAAGAAAAAGTTTACAACAAAAGTTTAAAAACAAAAAACTACCCAGATACACAGAAACAGACATTTACCCTATAGAGCACCAAGTATCCGCGCTGGCCTCCGATTTATCTATGGATTGCCGATAAGAGACGAAGGCATCCTGGACTTTGCCAATACTAGCGTAGCACCTGCAGGTGCAAGAGAACAAAGAGTCATTAGGGAGCTTGACAGCAGCTGAAATATAATTTAACAAACGTTGTTACGGTTTCATCAAACGGTCAAAATCCCGTCTGATGCGGCGTACCTGCCGAGGAAGTACCAAGACTGTCCGGAGTTGGGGTCAGCTTCCACCGATTTCTGCAGACACTGGATGGCATAGCTGTCCCTGCTGGCTTTGTCCCCCAGCTGTTCCACTGTGTGATGCATCCAGCCTGAGAAGAAGCCAAAAAATAAATAAAACATAGACTCCGTCAGAGATGTGTTTTTAATTGAAAACAATTTGTTCCACAACTAAATGGCAAAGAAGCTTACCCAACTGCTGCAGGGTGGTGGCCTTCACCTGAGCAGGGAGGTCCTCCGTCTGTAGGAGGGTCTCGTACGCCTCCTTGGAAGCCCCGAATCTCTTCTGCAATAGTCAGTTAAGAATACGCAGATTAGAGAGTTTTCATTTGTCTTATTCGACCTTTTAGGAGTAAGAACATATTAGAAAAATGTGTATAATGTGGTTAAAAGAAGCTTTCTTCATGTATAAATGTACATAATGGTCATATTAGACCATGATTGAATACATAGAGGGACGCTACAAAGCTTATTGCACAAAATGTTGAGTGGAAGAAAAAAATACACCAGCAATAGGGATAATTGCAGTGGTTAAAAGAAACATATGTAATTTATAAATGCTCAAGGATTGGCCATTTAAGACCAATGATTGGACATAAGGAAGGCAAGCAACAAAAATTAGTTGCTACAAAAGCTGGCTGTCCACAGAGCATAGTTTAGAGAAGGTTGAATGGAAGGAAAAATTGCACAAGAAGCAGGGATAACTGCATTCGTCAGAAGATTTGTAATGCATTTGTAATGGTCGTAAATATTCTGGTTGGACAAAAGAAGAGTAAAAAAAAAAGGTTGTCCAAAGAGAAACTTGAGATTGAGAATAAAGTGCACCAGCAACATCAGAGAGGATTGTCAAATCAAATCCATTCACAAGGATTGAACTCAGACTGGAGGCAGGGCACTGAGAGCCATTGATGTCCCAAAATGCCCCGTTCTTAAAGCGACAGCCTGTGGTGCTTTGTTCATATTTAGTCATGTTTGCAGGTAGACATTCATGAAGCGGCGCAGAAACTCGAGGTGTGTGTTACGTTCACACATGCGGCTGAATCTGACCACATTAGCTGCAGCGTGTGCCGCTGCTGCTCCCGGCTCAGCGCTACTGTACCTCTCCGCTGCAACCCACATAAAGAGACAGAGACGCCACCAGCATACCGAAGAAGGCAAGACAGACTTTGCTGTTTCCGTGGCAACCCCCGATGATCGGCTAATCTTGTACTCCCCTCCCGCGCGCGAAAACCCTCCTGCCCACCCAAACTCCCCATCCATCAGCGCCTGGTTTATGATGCAAGAAAAACAGGGCTTCCCCCAACATCGAGATGCTCACATATACATTTCTATTACTAATAGAAAAGATGCTTTTCACACAAATCAAAAAAGTAATAATAAAGAATTTAAAAAAACACACACACATTCCTGTACCCTTGAGAGCAAGGACAACGGATTAACAAGTTCAGCAAACAGACGAAAATAAAACCAAAAACTTACCTGGATCTCATACAGATGAGCAATGTGGAACTGGACTGTAAAAGGACAGAAGAAGAAGAAAAGAAGAAGAAGAAGAAATGGATTAGGCAGAAGTTAATTGAACATTCCTCCCCCTATCAGCTAGCAGTCCTCATTTATCTTCTAAAGTCTTTGGAAAGTAGTGCAGTGGCGTCGGGAAAACCTGCGACGGGAGCGGATAGGTAGCCGTGATCCTGGCGGCACCTCTCTTTGTCTGGAGCGCTGCAGTGTCTGATCTAAGCTGCCTGAGTGACTCTCAGCAGATGGAGGGGAGAGAGGGAGTTGTGGAGAGAAAGTGGGGGAAGGTGGAGGGGGGGGATGCGGGGGGAGAGATCGGGGCTGCCCTTGATATTTTCTGTCTGCATGTGTGTGAGAGAGAAGTGGATGAGGAGGGGAAAACATGCTGAGGCAAACGGCAACGGGGGAAAAGGAAAATAATAATAATCTGGGAGAAAAGGGATGCTGCCGTCGTCAAGGTAACAGGTGCTGAGGTTGAGCAGCATTTTAAGTCATGGCCTGACTTAAACACTACAACACTTTATAGAGAATATATGTAAAGAAAAATCTTGGTGGCTTACTTTCAGCTTTGGACAAAGTGCAGGGGTTGGAGTCAATCAAAGCCAGCTGAAAATGCTGCAAAAAAAACAACAATGATAAATGAGTCAAATTTTAATTAAACACACGCAGAGCATTTTGGTTTTCTGCATACCTTTAGGCTCGACTCGTAGTCTGTGTTGACTTTGAACATGAGGCCCAGGCGGAGGTGGATCTCCTTGGCCCGGGAGAATCCCGGATCGATGTACAGCACCTCCTGGAATGCTTTGATCGCCCTGCGGGAGGAACCAAGACGACATGAGGAGGGAGAGAGAGCGACGGAGCAACACGCTGCAGCGCATCCCGAAGGAGCGCCGTCTAGACCTGAATGCTAAGCGCGTTTCCTCGACGACGGCCTCCGATGCGGGTGTAAATTCTGACCAGGCTAATTCAGCTTTCTCCCAAAAACATTTAGTAATTTGAACTACTCCCAGTCAAATTTTTTGAAGTGTTCAGTTTGAATTATTGTATTACGAGAGAAAGGGGGAAAAAACTGCATTCCTTTACGCATCACCTGGACTGTTTAAATTATGCAAGACACATGAGAAATTTTTGTATTTGCTTAAAGAGGAAACTGTTGATATGAAACACATTCTGCTGCTTTTATCCAACCAGGAAGGCTGCTGAATTTGCAGAAATGCGACAAACAGAGATGGGACTCACCACTGAAAGGCGTTATAGTGGAAGTAGACCATTCCCAGGCCATACAGAAACGCAGCATTCTGGATAAGAAGGAGAGATGATTTGAAATTAAAAACACTAAACTTTACCACTTCATTTCTACTCAAAATTTAAAAAAATTAAAGAAAAAGAAACAAGGTTAAAAATGGTATGAAAAACTACAGGCGAGAAGGTTTTGTCACTTGTAGCAAAACTGTTCGACTTTGAGGTTACCTGCTAACGTTTATTACTTATTATAGAAAACAAAGAAAAAAAAAAGAAAAAAAAAAAAAGAGGTTAATTCATTACTAGCATTTAGCCAAACCGCAGAAGTTCACAGCCAGGTGCTCAGAATGACTGACATGAAACCTGAAACCGCATCTCAGGCTGACATCTAACCCAAATGAGACCAGAAAGCCTTCCTGTGAAGGAGCGAGCGCAGGCGTGGGCGGTGAGGCGGCGTGGATGCGTGTGTGTGTGAAAATAAGTGTTAAAAAAAAAGAGAGCATACAAAAAAAACACAAAGCCTTACCTTCCAGTAGTCTGATTGTAAACTGTAGTACCTCTGGTATGCTGATAATGCTGGAATGAACACAAAAATGTGTGAGAAATTTGAAAAAATAAAAACATCAATAATGAAAAAAAAGGAAACCTATTGCTAGGCCCTGCATTTTTTCCATCCACACAACTTTCAATTGAAATGCCTATAAAGACTCAAAAATTGCTAGATTCTTCCCCAACAACCTTTTGCGGTCAACTGATATAGCAAAAGATTTGGGTTAAAACCCCATTTTTGTTTACTTTATGTGCATCTGTTTGTCAGAATCATCAAATTTTCTCAAAATAGAAGTTTAAGAGGTATATAATCCATTCATACAACACAAAAGTTTCACTATTTGAACTGAATTAGTGAGAATACAGGGATATTTCTAGTCACTGGAAGGAAGGCTCACCTTTTGGATAATCCTCCAAGAGGAGGTTGAAGTGGCCGAGCTGGCAGAAGATCTCAGGCTCCACTTTCCCCTCGGCTTTCAGGATGAGCGAATCGTAGCAGCGAACAGCCTGGGAACGGCAGGAATAAACACCTTAAACCTTCCTGTTGTATTAGCTGTTTTCCTAATGGCATAATGCTTATAAAACACATACTTTTCAGTAAAAAAACTATGACTTATGAGTGCTTTCTGATTACATAAAAAGTCACCAACTCCATTAACAACAGAATTAACTGATGCACAGAGGTGAAAATGTCAAAAAGTTAAACTGACATTTGAATTTAAAATTAACAGGCTGAAATTATGAGTGAAGTTGATGTTTGGTTTATATGTGGGAGTAGAAAACGTGGCTAACATTAGGGAAGTTGTGTAACAGAGAGGAAGTAAACTGAACTACTCTTGATAAATAAAAGACTAAAAACTCTGTTCTCTTGCAAAAAATTTTAAACTGCATAATTTTGCTGTTGTTTGGTTTAATGTAGAATACATTTATATTTTTCAGGACTGCCCATTTCAGTGTTCCTTTAACAGTAGAGCACAATATGGAAGCTGCTCAACATACTTAATCCAAAAATCATTACTGGAACATCCACAATAATGTTGTGCCTTTCTAAAATTAGCCTACCCCCTGAAAACAGAATTGTTGTAAATACTTGCGACTTAATTGATAAAATCTCCTCATGTTAGGGTACAAAAAAATCCGTCATTAAAAAAAACAAAAAACAATAATTATAGCTAAATCTGCGTTACAAAGGAAATCACGTGAAATTGACTTCCAGCTGGGACTACACCTGAAGAACATGAAATAAACTAGTTAACTCAAATACATCACCTAAAAGCATAGTTTTTAAAACATAGACAATTTCTCTGTGATTCAAATTGAAGCCTGACGTCTTATTTTTAATCAAATCTGAAGAAAAATAAAGGAGAGAGAAGGTCAAGCTTTAAAATAAATAA
This sequence comes from Micropoecilia bifurca, assembly GCA_903067075.1. Lineage (NCBI taxonomy): Eukaryota > Metazoa > Chordata > Actinopteri > Cyprinodontiformes > Poeciliidae > Micropoecilia > Micropoecilia bifurca. The sequence continues at coordinate 21,118 of CAEGAF010098541.1, read as the reverse complement.
AAAGCAGTTTCTAAGGAAGATGATAATATGTGATGCTTTTGCAGGGGGAGTCGAGGTAAGGATGAATGGAAACAACCTTGGGACACAACTCACACAGATGGAGGATTGCTTGACTTTGCAAATTAAAAAAGCTGCCACTTCTGACAGAAGCTTGTGTAACCAAACACACAAAGAAATATAAAGGAAATAATAATAAAATTAAGGAGTGTGGGATAAAAGGTGTGTGAATCTGAAATATGACTATTGCCGGCAGTAGACATAAACCGGTCTGACTTTTCACATCTGATACCGAGTCCTGGTTTCATCTGGATTCCAGTAAGAAGTTTTCAACTATTGTTATGAATGTCATACGAGAATAAATACAAGACGGATATTATTTTATAAGTTTATGTTTCCTCCCACTTTGACTTGGAGATTAGAGCTGCAAAATATTAGTTAACAACACAACACTCTTGTGGAATATTATAAAGACAATATTGATTAAGCAACATTTCCTTGACTATCACAGATTTTCCTTCCACTGGTATCCTGCACTCTGAATTGCCAATTTCGTTCATAGGAATTATGAAGATGGGAAATTATAACATATGAAAACCCAAACATTTTCCTCCAAAAAAACCCAAACCCAAACAAAAACAAATTGTCTCACAACTTACACTTTAGCTATTAGTTGATGCGAGTTAGCATCAGTGCCAGCTAGTCAGTAGAGATAGTGACCTAGTTCTGTCTGCAGCATTGAACAAAGTCTTATCTGCACACAGTGCAGAGGCCCCACCACTGCAAAGCGCCAGACAGGGCTGTCAAAAACTGAAACACTGAGTGGGAGTGGAGCCATTAAAAAAAAAAAAAAAAAAAGTATAACAAAAAGGTCAAGTGGTGAGTGTTTATGTCTACTGACTGGGTTTGGTTTAACATAAAGACAACATGGTTTAATTGCTTTCAATTTTTTTTTTAAATAATAAAATAAACAGAAATTTGACAACAATCTAATCTTTCTAGCAGTGAAAACTGATCCTACAGTAACGAAAATGATATCAAAAGAGAAATGGAGACTGTACGTTCATTTCCTAAAATTTTTGTAAAGCCCTTTTGATTCAGCATCCAAATGAATACAGCGTTGTTTTAAAAGCGCGCCTCTTACTGAGGCGCTGAAATCAACATCCACCGTGCAACTTTAAAAAGCAAACAACAACATATGCAAAGAAAAGAGCTTTCAGGACCGTTTCTCGTTTATCTACTGTGACGTTGGGGGACTAAAGATGGACTGAACCAAAGCTGTACATCAATGTTTTTAAACAGAAAAACGGTTTAAACATCACTCTGTATGAAACGTAATTACTCATCCGAAATGGAGGCAAGCTGAATGTAAACATCATATGGAGAAAAGTAGGCTAAAGTGCAAACCAAGCTTCCTGTAGTATTCAAACAGCCCCAAAAACCATCGCAGTGATTATAGTAGCAGATGTGTGACCACATCGGTACTATGTAGATGCAGGTGTGCTTCAATGGTGCATTCAAGTTCCACTTGTATTCACAAATGACACCGACTACTTAGGCAGTTTACATTTTGTACAACGGTTTTAATATGCAATAAGAAAAAAAATCGAACTAAATCTCTAATCAATTTTATATGGCTCACTTTCTGGATGCTCCAAAATATAAATAAAAACCACACGCCTATCAGAAAATATTAACATTCACTGTTCGCGGTCGAGTAGAGTAAATGAATACTTGAAAATGTGTCCAAAATACAACAAAAAGTGATTTTTAGAACTGGTTTTTGAGCATTGTTGCATTCAAAGAAAGAGATGGGGAAGGAAAGACACAAAAAGAGATGGGAGACAAGGAAAAACAAAAAAAGAAGAACAGAATCAAAGAGGAGAGAGCAATTTTTAGACGGTGAGGCAGGTCAAGTCTGGCAATACAAATACTTCTGCAGAACTAGAATTCTCTCCGCATTTTAACCAGACTATGAATTTTGGTATTACGTTATTTTAATGCGTTTTTCAATGAAATTGGAGTAATTATAACAAACAGCGTTGTTATAATTACTCCCAAAGATCCATTTTGGTTGTTTTGGGCTTACTCCACAGTAGCTGCCTCTTTTCTCTCGCGAGAATTGCCACACTTATACGGCACACTTGTCCCTTTTGCTGCTATCTGTGCAGATAGAGGTAAAGGAGCGGTTCCACTTCCTAGTAGGTATCCCACACCACCTAGCGAGCGGATTCATTGAAGGCCCTAAAACTATCACTTGTCAACAGCTCCACCTTTTTTGGACAAACTTATACAGTCACAAAGACTGAGGAGTACGGTAGTCGCCAGTGCGTTGTTGTATTGTGTTACATACAGGTAGACTGGTGGAAGCACATGCATAAACTGTAAACAAAGGACCCTGACACCATCTTGGTCGACGAGTGGAACACGCAGTCACGGTGCGCCAAGACCGGGGAGGAAACCCAACATACCGCTAGGCAGCCCGTAAACTGTTCGGAGCGAAGCGTTCTCGTGAAATTTGTTGTAAAGCTATCGGTGTCGTTCCGCCATCTTGGACAGGCAACCAGCCATTAACGTCACTTGAAACGGTCGTCAGATGGTTCCTACTTACTTCACGCAAGCAGTCATCCAAACTCAAGTTTATGAAAAGAAAAATACAATGTATTCGTCCCATCAACTGCAAGCTAAACAAAAAATCCCGCAGGAAGTGCTCCGATACGAGCTAACCACAACTAAACAACGTCAATTGCTGTGGTTATATTTTTCCCATCAGTTTATTTGGGTACAGTTAGAGGGGGGGCATCTACGGCATGCAGCTAAAAAAACTGACATTTACTTCTCGTTCAAGTTAAAGGCTTGCATGACTGAAAACCATAACTACGCTGTGCACAAGTGCACACAGATAAGCTGCTTGGAAGGGCGGTTGCCTCAAACTAACATATGCTAACGCTAACTAGCCGGGTAAATCGGAAGAACGAATGCTCTTGCTGGTAACACAAGCCGGCCAGTAGTCACAACATGTACCCGCAGGTGCAGGGCTGCTCATCGGATGAGAGTAGCTGAGCTAACTGGCTAAAACAGGGGCTGCGGCTAACTGGCCTTGGTTTCTGTACAGAGTGGGCCACTTGTATTCGGCCTAGCCCGCTAAATTAGGAGTGAATTTTAAAGCCCTGCACTGTGGTTTGTATTCTTAAACAGGTTCTGTGAATATGAACGCAGCTTGCTAATGCAATGCATCCAGTTAGACGAGCTACCTTCATCAACAGGGCCTTCGTTCTGGCGCCATCTTCATGAAGCTTCTGAAATCCAAACAGTGAGCTGCAAAGCAAGAAGACAACATAGGCGGCTCGGTATCACTTGCAGGGCGGTTCAGGGACATTTAAAACACACAATGGCGAAAAGCGATTAATTTTGCGTGTCTGAGCATTAATGCGAGTGCGCGGAGTTGATATTCCCGACCTGTCGATCCCGGCCAGAGTCTCCCTCTCCTGGGCTGTCAGTGTCGGAAAGTCCTCCTCTGTTTCACTCGCTTTTCCCGCCGCCATTTTCTTTCCCTCATCACCAGCAGAAGAAGCCGAGCCGAGACTCCGAGCAGCAGCGCAGGCGGCGGCGGCGACGGAGACGCCGCACGACTGCATGGGACGAACGCAGTGCTCCGCCGAGTCAAAGGAAGGAAGCCGAAGACAACAAAATGATCAAAAACTTTTCCCCAGGATGATAAGATGCTGTTCGGTGTAGTAAATCCTGTCGGGGGGGCACAAAAGCGCTCTCCGGGTATCTCCTCACATTTTTCATCCCAAAGTAATATTATCCCGTTGTTGCGATGCACGTAACTGAGTGCAGTATCCAAGACGTGGGTATTTCACGATAAAATGCGTTTCGGCCGCGAAGATAAAGTTGTTATAATTGTGAAACCCAAGCGAACCCACGCGCCGTTCTAGCCCCGCCCTCTCTTCCCATTTCATCCAATAGTAGCGCCCATTTCCTACCATATGACTTCTCTGCTATATCATTCTTTTACTGTTTAATGTAAATTTGTCCCTGAAAATCGCTAATTATTAATACCACTAAGATAGATAGATAGATACTAACCCTCACAATTTGTCCCGTAAGTTTTAGCATTATTTCAACAAATAAACCACTTTATCATCATTATCACTATTATTGTATATATACGTACATATATTACACATTATATTACTATTATTACATTAATAATACACTTCATTGTTTTTCATCATTTTGAAAATGTTATTCTACATTTTCATCTGATAGAATCGTATTTTTAATGGCTATAGAGACGATTATTTACATTTTTTTTTGTCCTGAGAAGTTATTTGCAGATATCAGGGACGTGTGTTATGTAAATTCTTTGGTTGCAGTTCCTGATATTTTTTTCCCGATATTATTTTATTTCAAAGGAAAAGCTGAAATAAATGTTGCCCTTTAATATGGTGTCAAACTCCAGTCCTGTAGGCCTGCTGTTTTAAATGTGCTGCAAGTACAAAACACAGGAATGAAATGACTTAATTACCTCCTTCTTGTGTAGATACGTTCTCCAGTATTGCTAATGACCTAATTATTCTGTTCAGATATGGTGCAGTAGAGGAACATGTAACAGTTGCAGGACAGTGACCTTCCAGGACTGGAGTTTGACATGTGCTTCAACATGTATTTTCATTCATGCCGCTTATTTATTTGCTTAGTGACTTCTTCTTATTAGCAGGCCTGGGTTAATGCTCTTTAAATAAACCACTACGGAAGTGTGATAGTCTTTTTGACTTGAGTTTGTCTTCTTGTGTTTTTTTAAAAAAAAAAATCAGAATAATAACTATTTATTTATTTATTTATTATTATTATCATTTAGTTCATAAAGTTCAGTATAGTCAAAGAAGAAATGCTATTTGCAAATAATTTCCTAAACAACTGTATGTAAATAAATAAAATGACATTTTTTTACCGCGTCACGTAGGACGTCATGATATGGGCGTGGCTTAGAATTGTCAACATCCCGGTGACATAACTAGTATCTCCAAAATGGCGACGGGGGACCACAGAGAAGGTTAGCAACTGTTCTAGTTGGGATTACTGTTGGTTCTAAATGATTTATTGATTCTTTTTCCTATAAAAACCTAGCGTTGGAAATGGAATATATCTTTCAAAGACAGTAAAAACAAACCCGTATCACACCGGGAGCTATTCGCTATATACCTAGCTAATATTAGCTTTGTAACTCCTAATATAAAAAAAAACACGTATGAACTGAGCACTTGAGTTTAGGGTCGGTAACAGCCTAAAAATATACATTTCATGTGGTTAACAACACCGCAGGACAGGACGACCCAGAGAGCGAAGACGAGGTCTATGAGGTGGTGGACCTCACAGAGTTCGCCCGGAGGCACCAGTGGTGGAGCCGGGTGTTTGGGAACAACTCCGGGCCGATTGCTGAGAAATATTCCGTGGCCACCCAGATCATGATGGGAGGAGTGACTGGCTGGTAAGGACCCTGTGGATCGACTAAAACAGAATCTCTATGCAGTTATTTCCCATCAGTTAAACGATCAAGTCTATGACACTATCAGTTTAAATGTTCTGGATTACATACAATCTCTTGCCAAAGTTCTTCTACCTATTGAAAATGTTAATATTTATCCAGATGCATAAAAAATATATAAATTTCATGTGATAGTGTTGTTTTTCTGTATTTAAAACCAGCTCCTATTATTCTGTTACATGTCTATAAAATTGTTTGTACTGGACACTTGGTCTATTACATCAAGTCCTAATAAAATCTAGTCAAACTTAATTGTCATACGACTAAATATTGAGACTTTGAAAGAAAATGACCGCTTCTGCAACCTGTCCAGGTGTGCTGGCTATGTTTTCCAAAGAGTCGGGAAGATAGCGGCCACTGCCATTGGTGGAGGATTCCTTCTTTTACAGGTAAAGGCATGGAAACAATGAATTTATGCTGCCCTTTGCTTAAAATAAATTAAAAAAAATATAGGATGTGGCTTTCTTTTGAATTCTTCATTGAAAAGTGAAGAGGCCAGCTGCACAGCATGCTGCTCGACTGCTTAACAGCAGAAAGAGAAGCTTTGTGTGTGATGGCTCTGGGTGGACATGAGCCATCTGGGTGCATACACAGCATTGCATTCGTATTGATTCCTTCCCTCCGACCCCTGTCTGTTGAAGCAATCTCTATTTCACATTGAGATAAACATCTGGTTATGATTTATTCCTCCTGCAGATTGCTAACCACAGTGGTTACGTGCAGGTGGACTGGAAAAAGGTGGAGAAGGACGTAAACAAAGCAAAAAAGCACCTGAAGAAGAAAGCAAACAAAGCAGCCCCTGAAATAAACACATTCATTGAGGAGGTAAAGGTATCTGGAACAAAGCTTGCTCTTTTTCTACAATTCAATCTTGCTAGTGTCATTTATCCTTTTCAAAGTTTATTAAAATAAGAATTAAAATGTGTTGATCTGAAACAAAGCAGTGCCCTCTAGTGTTAGGTTAGAACAGCTACATCAAAATGTTTCCTGATTGAGGAAGTTTTCTTTTTTTGCCTCATTCTCCTGCAGGCCACAGATTTTATAAAGAGGAACATCGTCCTGTCCAGCGGGTTTGTTGGTGGCTTCTTTTTGGGACTGGCATCCTAAAGCTGCAGCTCACACATTACCCTGCCACCTACTGTGAATCTCATCACTACATTTCTCTCCATAGTTTACGTCTTTGCCCCGTGCGTCTCCTGATTTATCACGTACTGAAGTGAGAGTAGAGCTTCTGTTAAATATGTAAGCATGATCTGTTGTGACAGTGGCATTCCTGCTTTATCCAAGTGTCTTTTCGTTTTAGATACTGATATGGACTGCTGCGAGTGTCATTGTAAATATTTGGATTCTCATCATAACTGTACATATTTCATACATTAGGAGTGGCCACTCTCAACTAATCCCAATAATTACCTTTTTTTTAATGTTGCTGGAATATTAGAAAAGTTGGTTTTCTCGAAGAATTGTGCATTTTCGCACCAAACGGGATGATCAAAATGCTTTTTTAAAATGACCGGATGGTCATCGGTTGAACTGTAATGACCAGACTGTAGATCAAAAACAAAATGAAAGTGTCTGGTTACTCAAAAGCAGCAACTTTGACTCGTGAGCCTCTTGTTGTAGTGGTTGTGAGTCCCTTAGTGTTTGTGTAAGAATAACAGCGTTACATTATTTACAGCAGTTATTTACAGCACTCTACTCTTAAGTTGCTTGAATTTCATTTTTGCCTTTTTTTGTATAAGTGCAATAAGCTATATCATTATTTGTTCTTGAAGATACTGCTCAATCTTCAACAGGTGTTTGTTTTTATTTAACATGATTTTGATAACCCTGTTTGCATTTCATTTGTGTTTTTTGGAATAAATATGCTTGGATTTGTTGAAATTCAGTTTTCTTAAAGTTTGCTCTTTGATCAGGATATTTACATATGCCTCTCATTAGAAAATATTTGATTAGAAGAAAAAACATGCTTACACATTTCAAAGTTCATTATCACACTATTATAAAATACATTGAAATATCAAATAATACATGGTTCCTCTTCAGAGTTCAGTTCTAGTCAGAAGTTCAACTCAGCAAGAATGCGTTTCATTTTAGGTTTGTAAGCTATTTTAACATAAAATGATTAGAGTGGTTTATATTAGAACATATGGACAAAAAACACTCGGAGAAACAAATGGGAGGATGGACGGACAAGATGAAGTGATGACAAAAAAAACTCATTTAAACCTGAACACAAGAAATAAAGTTTGAAAATGTCGACTTTTTCCTACACTTAATTTTCTAAAAAAGTCTGTACATTTCACATTCTGTACAAAATGAAACAAAATCATTTTTGCTTTTATTCATATCAAGTCACAAATAAAGTAGAATATTCAATGTATTTACAAAAAGGTGCAAAACTGTGGGAGGTGTGTATCTGAAACACCGATAAGGTTCAACATCACTCGTCATAATTATGAGGAAACTGAATTTCACTGATGGTGTGAGTCCAAAAAAATAATGTCCGGGTTCACTTACATTTGTATTAAAGCGGAAACTAAGAAAACCAAACGTATAATCTGTTTTTTCTGATGGCTGCTCAATGTCACAGCTAGATGGGCATTTTAAGGAGGGCACATTCGGTGAGCAGGCTGAAGATGCTGATCAGATATCTGCTACTGGAAATCTGAAATAAAAGAAAAAGAAGGAAAACATTTGCTTCAAGTAGTGTAGCGCACGTACATTGCAAGTCAGGATGCCTGAAATTCAGCATCAACCCTAATTAGTCAATATAGTGGCGAAAAATGCAGGTCCTCAAAAATTAAACAGCTCATGAAAACCCAAAATCCCTGTCTCAAAAAATTAGCATATTACATCCGACCAATAAAAGAAGTTTTTATACCAAAAGTCAACCTTCAAATAATTATGTTCAGTTATGCACTCAATACTTGGTCAGGAATCGTTTTGCAGCCTTCAATATGGCGTAGCATGGAGGCAATCAGCCTGTGGCTCTGCTGAGGTGTTATGGAGGCCATGATTCTTCGATGGCGGCATTAAGCTCATCCAGAGTGTTGGGTCTGGCATCTCTCAACTTTCTCTTCACAATATCCCACAGATTCTCTATGGGGTTCCGGTCAGGAGAGTCGGCAGGCCAATCGAGCCCAGTAATATCATGGTCAGTAACACCAGTGATTTTGGCACTGTGAGCAGGTGTCAGGTTGTGCTGAAAAATGAAATCTTCATCTCCATAAAGCTTTTCAGAAGATGGAAGCATGATGTGCTCCAAAATCTCCTGATAGCTGCTGCATTGACCCTGCCCTTGATAAAACACAGTGGACCAACACCAGCAGCTGAAATGGCTCCCCAGACCATCACTGACTGTGGCTACTTGACACTGGACTTCTGGCATTTCCTTCTCCCCAGTCTTCCTCCAAACTCTGGCTCCTTGATTTCCGAATGACATGCAAAATTTGCTTTCATCCGAAAAAAGTACTTTGGACCACTGAGCAAAGGCCCAGTGCTGCTTCTCTGTCGCCCAGGTCAGGCGTTTCTGCCGCTGTTTCTGGTTCAAAAGTGGCTTGACCTGGGGAATGCAGCACCTGTAGCCCATTTCATGCACATGCCTGTGTACGGTGGCTCTGGATGTTTCTACTCCAGACTCAGTCCACTGCTTCCCCCAAGGTCTGGAATCGGCCCTTCTCCACAATCTTCCTCAGAGTCCGGTCACCTCTTCTCGTTGTGCAGCGTTTTCTAACAGACTTTTTCCTTCCCACTTAAGTGCCTTGATACAGACTCTGGGAACAGCCTATTCATTCAGAAATGTCTTTCTGTGTCTCACCCTCTTGCTTGAGGGTGTCAATGATGGCCTTCTGGACAGAAGTCAGGTCCGCAGTCTTACCCATGATTGCGGTTTTGAGTAATGAAGCAGGCTGGGAGTTTTTAAAAGCCTCAGGAATCTTTTGCAGATGGTTAGTTACTTTGTTGATTCAGATGATTAGATTAACTCCTCGTTCAGAGAACCTTTTCATGACATGCTAATTTTTTGAGATGGGGATTTTGGGTTATCATGAACTGTTTGCCAAAATCATCAGTTTTAAAACAATAAGAGACGTGAAATATTTCAGTTGGTGTGCAATGAATCTAAAATATATGACAGTTTAATTTTTATCATTACATTATGGAAAATAATTAACTTTATCACAATATGCTAATTTTTTGAGAAGGACCTGTATGTACTGAACATGTCAACGTTTTTCCCCATCTAGAAAATTTTTACGAGGTGTAACGTGCCAAAAAATCCAGAAATAAAGGGAACAAATATTCCATTAATTAGCTGAGAAAGCCAAGAAACCAGTTGAATGCTATCATTTTTTTAGAGAGAAATCCTGCTTTCAACCACTGCACATATACACACTGTCAGTACAGTACCTTTATCTTGCCATTGAGTTTGGCTGATCCCAGTGCAGAGGATACTTGGTTCAGTTCTCCAGCTGAAAGGTCCACCCTGAAGTGTCTGTAAAAGTGGCTCATGAGTCCCTGCATGAACCTCGTCACCTCCGAGAAGTCGATACACACTTCATCCTCCGCCCCCCTGCTCTTCTCTGCCAAACTCTCCCTCGTGCTTCTCCACAGGTCCAGCGCGTCGTCAGAGTTGACCGTGTAAGTCACCTGTAGCGGTGGCACGACTGGGAGACTCCAAATCATTTTCAACTTCTGGATGTTGGTTTCCATATGGCAGTTGGTCCATAAGGCAGCAAGCCACTGCAGGGTGGTTTGGTTGATGTCCAGGGGGCCAAAGCAGCAGTCAAAGGTTCTCTGTAACCAAGACTTAACCAAAGAGGACAGCGCCTCGGATCCTTTGCTGCAAAACAGAGGTAGGCAGGTAAAATCCTTCGGAAGAGACTGAAGGTATTCGGGGTTACCGTTGATGCAGGACAACCACCCACTCCAAACAGTCTTCGGTGGATCTTCCTGCCTTGCGAGCATTGGCTTTGACTGTACCTTTAAAAGAAAAAAAAGAGACAAGATGACGAAATGCAACCGAAAACGGCTGGAAAACCCTCCACGTCTGAATCCTGTCGCTACCTGGATGAGGACAGTCTCAGGGTCATCGTTCGTCTCTGCCAGCCCCTGCAGCACGGAGAACGAGACTTTGAAGCTGTTCTGCAGCCCCCCCACCTCCACCGCCAGGCCCTGCTGCTTCTCTGCAGCAATGAACGCAGAGAGCTGCCGGGCATAAGTCTTCAGCTGGGTGTGTCTGAACTGGTAGAGAGGAGTGACGTAGGACAGCTGCCACTCCGTCTTCACCAGCAACGCCAGGTGCTCTGGCTTCACTTTTTCCTTTGAAATCAACAAAACACGGTCATCATTCCACGACTTTCGAAACAAACAGAACCATCCAACCAAGTGAAAGCCAGACGCAACTCACAGTGATGTTATGAGACCTAGGAGCTTTCCTGCTGATGTTCATTCTTCGCGCGGTCAGTGCCGGCGTCAGGCTGAGCCCCGAGGCGACGCCGAAGCAGGTGCGGATTGACCGCCGGTAGCTCTGACTTTTGCTCCTCCTCTTTACAACACTGCTGTGAGGAGTCCTGAAGAGCAAAAAAACAGATGCAGGACATTGCATTTTTTTCTGAACATAAGACTTTACAGACAGATAAAACATCTTGCTTATTCACACTTTGGGTTGCAATATGTTCTTTGTGCACACTTGAATTTTCATTCTGACATCTGCTCTTAGCAGATTAGGTAGATCATAATGTGTGTGTGGGGGAAAACAAGTAAATTGAATTTAATTAAGACAATTTATCAGCTTTAAACTAAATTTAAGGTCCATTCCACCCTCAGATTATGTGCAATTGCTTTGCCTCTGAACAATTTGTCATTCCCAACTGATTAAAGGCCTAGTAGTATATTAAAATTCTACATTTGAATAAATGTTTGCATTACTTTGCATTTATCCAAAAGATAATTTTAGTGATTATAACTGCCCTTTAACAGGGAATTTAAGTCTGATATAATGCCACAGCACAAAAATTTGAGTGTCTTTTTTACAGTGTATGTAATTATATGGTTTAACTCTATATTGACCCTATGTTATCTCGACTTTTTTTAGAATTTGAGAAAGCCACAATAAAAACTTATGCACAAATTCCATTAAAAAAACCCGCATTTTGACAACTAATATAGCTATACCAAGAGTCAATAGATGAAAATGTGTGACAACAACTGTCTGTAGAAGCCGTAGCTCTTCCAGAGTTAAAATTGAAATTGTGCTATAAACATTTGAGGAAAAAAAGTCGAAGCTAAAGTGATAGCACCTTAAGCAAAACAAGTGGTGAGCTATTAAGCTAGCTGGACGCCCCCTGAGGAAGGAGTCCCACAGAAAAAGGTGAAAAAAACGACAGGTTTAATGTCGTTTGCTAAATTAGCACCACCAGTAAAAAGTGCAGATATTGTTGAAAAACTGTACCTTTCACGAGACCCCTCCATGCTCTGTTTACCGACCAAAGCTCAGAGGAAAATAACAAACAGTAACAAAAAGCGGAAACTAATCTTCTTTTTCTTCTTCTTTTTAAGGCGGTTGGCAAGCAAGGCATTGACGTGCACCGGAAACTAATTTTGAACAACGCGCGGTCTTCTTCTTCTTCTTCTTTTTCTTCGTCTTCCAGTATTCCAGCAGTTCGCATTCAGGTTACCGGCGTATTACTGCCATCTACTGCTCAGTGGTACGAGTACGTACGCAATGCTATTCAAAATCACGACTTCCCCTTTAACCTCTTACATTGTCACATTACAATAAGAGTAGGTTGAATAGAAAATCAGTAAGATGTGCTCATGTAAGGGCAGCTCTACTTCAACATATTTTTAAACTAAGTAAAAGTAAATAGTGAGCCGTTCAAAAAACTAAAACTGAAAAAAAAAATCATGCATATAATGTGACAAAAAGGTGAAAGGGTGAATTTTTAGGTATTGACTCAGTCGGGCACAACTTCACAGCTAGGATTTATTGAAACAGTTGACCAAAGAGATAATCAGCTTCCTGCAAGAAAAACATTAAATGTCGGGGTGCAGGTACTTGTATTCCTTTAAGTTTATTTTAATCTAGGGGCTCTCCATCTTCACGCCTGTATGTGAATTGAAGTGTTTGCATATTTTATAGCTCCCTTTCACAGGAAACCATGTTACCATAGAAACAGGGCTCTTTTCTTCTACCCCCCCCCCCCATTCCCCCACCTCCCATGCCTGTTCTCATTTTTCATCTTCTTTAGACTTTATTTTGATTCTCATCCATCTGCTTTGGCTGCGCTTATTGTTTCTAGTCCCACATGTGCACTGTTCGTGTATTTCTCTGTTTTCTGACTGACTGAGCATTGAATGGAGGGATATTGAGCAGCAGACAGCATGATGACCACATCAACAGCCAATCAAATGGTTTGTTCAAGCTGGTGGGTTCAACCAATGGAGGAAGCCTGAGGAGGATGTGTGAGGAGGGATGCAGAACTATGGAAACTGCAGAACATACTCCAAATACACAGCACCATCTTGTGGCAAGCAAGGTCCTAGATGGTGAGAGCAGGAGATAAATATATTTTTAACTCCTGTATTTGAGGAATAATCTAAATTTTTGAGTGAAATGTGAATGCAGATTTGGCTTTTGGTTAAAGGACCAGGTAGACCTTGTGAGCAACCCAGGCAAATCTAGATTTCAAGTGTTTTCTGTAAGAAAAAGTTAAGTAGAGTGTGAAAAAAAAATCCAGTTTCTTTCCCCAATAACTAATGGAGAATTGATCCACATGCTTGTCAACGGTCTTGTTTTTTTGCAGGTAGAAGAGCCTATAAAATATTTGATGATGTTATATTGACAAGAAAAAGTTGTATTTATACTTTCATAAGGGTAAACAAACATTCCCACGAGGCTTATTCACTGCAAGCTTTGCAAAGGCCCTAAAACAAGCCAGCATCTCGTATCGGGGTGTAAGAATAAGGAATAAATGGAATGATTTAACCAAGTATAGTACGCAGATAAAAAGTCTGTACAGAATATTCACTGGAGACCCCTACAGTCCTGTTGGAATTATTGCTTTTGTAAAAAATGTATTTTAATACATTTGCAAAACACTCCACAAAAAATAAAAAATCACACACACACACGCACACATAACGTTCTTATAAAGTGGTATTTGCATGTAGAATTTTGAGAAAAGAGACATGTCGGGGAATGAGTAACTGATTTTAATCCTTAAGGAAATTTGTGGGTGTGTTTTCTCTCTCATTATCATGGCAAATAGAAATAATTTTGGTAATTCTGATTTAAAACAAGAGAACTATGCTCTCTTTTAACTTCAGACAGTGAAGGGATAAAAAGTGCATGTCTTTTTACTCGGAGTATGTACACTTCTGGTTTCAACTATATGCATATGCTAATGGCAGCTACAAATATTTTTATTTTACTTAATTGCAGATCCCTCCTGCAGAACATGTCAGGTTTCATAGAGATATCCGTGACACTGATTGGGCCCGCGACCCCAGTATTGGAAACCTACGTTTTGAGGCATGTCTCTGATGACCCATGGGAATTTGGGAATCACTAACATTTCTGCTTATACCTCATTTTTGTCCAAGTGCAGACAATATCCGTTTAATTATTCAGCAAGTAGCCATAATGTGTGAAAATGGCTATGATTGACAGAAAATATAATTACGAACGTAACACGGAGTCTGTTAAAATGATGGTGATAAGAAGGGGAAAGGCTGACGTAAGGTGATGAGATTTTGCTGGTTGACGCCTGCGCGGGATACAACTGACTGGAACCATTGGAGAGATTAGCAAGAAACTGTGAATGTGGTGCGCCACAGCAGGACGCCATATTGGCTCCACTTAGGCTAAAAAAACGTGTGTGGGCCTTTTTTCTCTTCGTGGCCATTTTGGCTCTGGAAAGACCACTTGTCTGGTCGACAGAGGGAGGAGTCTGGCATTTCTGGAAGTCGGGAAAAAAAACAGTCAGGCAAAGCCAGTCAGCATCTTAGGAAGCGTAAAACCCGAGAGCAACGAGTGGGTTTTTTTTTTCACGGTACAATTCTAATATTCTCCAGCACAAGCGGTCTATGCAACAGAGAAGCCTGTGGACATGGTCGCGAAGGGCTTCGATTTGGGCTCGGGAAGCTGAAGCACACTGCAGCCCGAGCTCATAGCGTTTTTTCGGTGGGGATAAGCCATCTGTGATACACCAACCGGTGATTCTGTCGACTGCTAGCTCGCGTTAGCCTAGCTTGCTAACCCTTCTCGAGAGTCCCGTTAGCTTGCGGCGAAAGGCAGCATCTTGGGTCGGAGCACGGGACGTGTCTGTGGATGAGGCTGCGGGTGCAATAATCTCCGCCAGTGGGGTACAAACCCGAGGCAATGCTAAAAGGGGTGTTTTTCTTCCAACCAGCGAGGAAATCTCCACGCCCTGGGGTCTCGTCTGTGGTTACGGCTTAGCCAGCCCACCAGGAGCGGAGCTCGGGAGAAGGTGGGGCCGAAGACTTGACAGCCTGGGTCGCCAGCTAAATGCGGCTAACCGGCTAATTCGGTTTATTTTCGAGGCTATATGTGTTCTCGTTTATTTTAGTTTTTTAGGGGTCTGAGTTAGCAGCTGCGTGTTTTCCCAGCGCAGCAGTAACCTCACTTGACAAAGAAATTAAGCTGACATTGATTACTTCCAAACCCCGGTGGGTGGGATTTCTTCTGGAGAGCATCCCAGCTTACCTAGATGACCATGGCGGACGACGACGTGCTGTTCGAGGATGTGTACGAGCTTTGCGAGGTGATCGGCAAGTGAGTATTTTTATGTTCAGATAGATTGCGGTCATATTCACCACATCTGTTTGAAACACGCTTATGTCTCGGCGCACAGGTTTACTAGGCGAAAGGTTAATTGAACGGGTAGGGTTGGATTTATACCATCTTCACTGGTTTTAAAGCTGCCACTCAAGGGTGTATTTTCTTCGCCATTAATTGACGCACGCTGACGGTGTAAACGCATATGAGAAGCAAAATTCAAAGTTTGTGTAAAGCACGCATATAAAAACTTTCTATTTCTGCTCTATGCATATTGGGGTCCATGACATCACAAGAGGCACATACTTTAGAATAGGAAAGAGGGAGTGTGTGCTTCTGCTAAGCCTTTTTTTTTTTTTACTATTTTCTGCTTGGATCAGCATAAATTATTTACTAATACAGTCGCACTGCTTACAGTTTAAGTTACAACTACTTTAGCTTACCCAAGCAACTTTTTTTCCCTCCATCTTCCCTATTGTGTTGACCATATGTTTATATATGTATAAGTTTGACTCAAAATGATAGAAACTTTCTTTTGTTGCAAAATATTAGCTGCAAAATACTAGTATCTTGATTCGCAAACAATTCCTGCTCATTTTACAGTTGACAAACGATGTTCGAAGTGGGTTCGACTGATTTTACAGGAAAGTCTGTCTAGTAGTTTAAAGATGAATACACACACAAAGGCCAATGGGTGAATAATGTTCCATGCAGGAAGAGGAGTTTACAAGTCTAAATTGGATCATTAGTCTGATAAGATCTTGACTTGCTGGTTCATCCTCTGCAGTATGTGTTTTTTCAATTTTTTGCTTGGACCCTGTTGTCATTTATTGCTTTTAATGAGGTACGCACTATTTTTTTTCTTTGTAAGTTTATGCATGAAGTGCAACTAACAGGTTACCTTTTAGTTTTCTGAGCCCAAAGCAGCCTTTTGAGCATTTCTCCACACAGTCTTGAATAACCCTGAACAGACAAGACCTTAAATTAGCAGTTTTCTGTCTGTATGGCAAGTAAAATAATACGAAACTGTCTCTCCTCTAGTCGCCGCTCACTGCTGGTCAGATGGCTGAAAGAAGGCAGCTATGCTTTCCATCTCAATTACATGAAATGAAAATTTTGCTGCTTGGAAATATTTCCAGCACCTCTGGAAAAGGGCAGAACCCAAGAAGATAGTAATTGGCTTTGACTGATTAATCTTCTATTATTAGCTTGCTATACTTGATACTTGCTAAATTATTCGGTGCAATAAGCACTGGAAAAGTATCTCTAAATTTAGCTGATAAAATAACGAATAATTGCAACGCTAAAAAAATTGTAGTCATGTTTCAGGAGTAAATGTTTAAAATTAAAACAAGACACTCAATCCTGTTCTACATTGTTCTAAAGTTTGATTAACTTATGTTGAAATTATGTTGTTTTTTTTGCAAGCTTATCTCATAGTCCATGCTGCATTCCTCCTGCAACTTTTACATGTCTCTCTGCTTCAGCACACCTAGCTCCAATATTAGCTCATTAGCAGAGCTCTGTAGAGCCTGACTGCATGCTAGTGAGGCAGTTCAGCCGTTTAATTCAAGCGTGTACAACAAGGGACACATCTAAAGGATGCAGGTCTCTGGCCCTCCAGGAATGCAGTTTGTGACCACTGACGTTTCGCCTCTAGTTCTGTCCCTAGATTTTTACAATCTGAAAATTGAATAATTTTATTCCCCCCCCCCCCACAAAAGAGAAACCAAAAAGTTTCAAATTGATTTCATGCTTTTTATGCAAGGAAAATATCAGTTTTTCCAGCTTTATTCCTGATGACCAATTGCTGAATTAATCCACCGCTACCCTGATTTTGCAGGTCAAAGACTGTAAAAAATATCTAATGTAAATTGACAGTAAATTCTTTTATTTATGGTTTAATAAGGGTAAACTATAGATCGAGAACATTTATTGTCGAAGATAAATAACTAGATTTTCCAGGACTCTTTTACTGGTAATGTGCCACAAGAGGAGATGAGCCACTACTTTTCTGGGTCATTTGAGAAGATAATAACCTCTGCATTTGGTGCACCAAATCAGAACTTTATGCTGCACTGTATAAAACCATAAACTGCATTACATTATTGTTTTTTGTCCACAGGGGTAAGGGAATGCGCTTAATATTTCCGACAAGAGGTTAAAAACCTTTAACTTTCTCTGTAAGTTAGAAAAATTGCATCCAACACTTCTAATCTGAACATGAAAATAACACAGAATGAAAAAAACAAGACAAATATCTATCACATTTGTTCTTCTGAAGGGCAGATGGTGACCTTGCTTTTAAACGTCATACAAGTTGCTCTTAGAATCCCAAACAAAAGAATGATGTGTTTTTAAAGATGCGACTTCATTTAGAGTTTTTAGTGTTGAATTTGTCAGCAGAAAGGAGGAACAGGGATGGAGGCAGCCTTTAATAAAAGAGGTTAAGGGTACTGAAACCGGAAATGAATGTTTTTGTTCCGTTTCCTCCTTCAAGCATCCAGGGGTTTGGAAATTTCTCGCTCTAGATTTGAGGGTCGGGAAAAGGTTATCAAAAAGACAAACCTGCACTTTTCTAAACTAGATCCAAAGACTTCATCTTATCTTGAATGCTTGAAATTAGTCAAACTAGTCTCATCATTTTATTAAATGCAAACCAGGGATGCAACAAAGAGTTTTGTTTATAATCAGTTATTCTGTCAATTAATTGATTAATCAAAAATGGCACATTTTAGAGATTTTTCATTTGATCACTTACGTTTAGTTTTTACAATACATAAATTAAAAGATGCATATTAACAAATAATTCAATTTTAAATGATTTTAAATAATTTTATTGCTTGAAATGCAATAACAGGATTTTATGTGTGTGTGTATTTTATTTTATTTTTTACAGAATTTGAACTAAGTGACGAGGAGTTTTTAAAAAAAAAAAAAAAAATTGAAATCCAAATGTGTATATATATGTATTTTTATACAGTTTTGGCTCAATTACTGCAATTTATTATTTCAGCAAATTGCCTTTTTTTCTGGGTCTGAATGCTCCAGTTACTGATTAAACGATAACCAAATTAGTTGACAATTATTTTGATAATCGATTAATGGTTTCAATTTTAATGCTAAGATCTCAATATCCTGGCAGTAGAGACGATATTCCATGGCAACATGTCCTAGCACTGCTAATCCAGCTCGGCTGCTTTTGCCACTTTGTGGTTAGAAAGTCATGTAGAGAGACGTTTGAGTCTCTCTTGTCTCACCTTCCTGTTTATTTGATTGTTAGACTCTGGTGTGATGCTTTCAGTTTCTTATTCATCTCTACAGTTGAGTAAATTCATCTGATTAAACAAGTTAAAGGTAGTACAAGACGATGGCATCGAGGACTAGAGTCCTGCCTGAAACTTTCTGTTTTGCATATTTCAGTGCTCGTAGTTGAAATTTGTCGTTTCGACTGATCAATATGTACATAATATCTGCATAACCAGCTGAATGTCATCCAGGTGTTGTCACACAGTCCAGAACAATCAGTAGAGGAGGAGATTGTGTCATCAACTGAGGGCCATTTGAAGCTTTGGCTACAAAAAGTGAAATGTCAGATTAATGTCAAAGAAAAGAGCAGAAGATCCCTCTTATCCACTCAGTTCTCCTTTGGTGGATCAAGTGTGTTGAGCCCACAGAGTCTCGTGATGTGTTCCGGCTAGGAGGAGGGGATCACTTTTCCTCAGCAGAGTGGGGGGGAAAGCTGAGGGAGATCAATGGAGACAAGTGGAGCTGGGAATGTGATGGCCCCCAGGCTACGGATATAAATAATGCTGGGAGACACTGCAGCACTCCGCCTCGTTTTTATCCCGGGTTTTATTGACGCCGCCTATAGGTGGACGTTACGGCAGGCGGAAAACGTTTAAAATGAAGCCAAATCTCCCAGAATTAGCATCTCGTTTTGTCTAACGAGTTTCCCAATTCCGAGACTCGTCAAGTATAGATTAGGGCTGAAATGATTAATCAGATTAATTGTGATTAATCGATTTACTAAAATAATCAAAATGTCCACTAAACGGACTTAAAATAAAAGGACATTTGCTGAAAGAACAAAACACCCAGAACCTCCCTTGATGTTAATTAATAATGCATAAATTAATCCAGGAATCTATAAATTGTCAAGAATTCACTATAAATAAATGTTTTTCCGTATTTAAAAATGGAATTGAATTATTTGGTTATTTGCATCTTGTATTTCTAATATTATATCAAAAATAGTGGTTAAATAAAGAATCTGCAGAATGTGGCAATTTAAAAAAACAATCCGATTAATTATCAGATTAGTGAAACAATCAATAGTTGCAGCCCTACTGTAAATGAGATTAGGAATACAACATTCACCACATACTTATTTTGAGACTTCAGCTGCAGTGTTTGAAAGGCTTTGGGGTAATTTAATCATTTTTGTCTGTAATGATTGTGTTTGAATTGGGCTTTGCTTGTCGAGAAGCACTATTGGAGTCTTTATTTCCACCCTGCGGCGCTTATTACTGCCAACAGTATTACGCTGTGTGACTCAATCCAACCCAATGAAGTGATCAGTCCCCTGGCTTATTGTGAGCTGGATGATGATGATAATAAAGTTTCTTGTGAATATTCGAGACCCTTAAAATCTCATTGTCTTGTAATCGTAGCAGCGGTGGCATTTTCTCATCAAAAACCACTTTTTTGGGTCACAAGAAAGTCCAAGTAGTAAAATTGGAGAGTCGTCCGTTTCCCCATTTGGCCACGCAGACACCTCTGTCTGCTGCGGCGTGTACAGCTGCAATTTCTGCTTAGATCAATAAGGGATCACATTACTGTCTGGGTCATGTAGCCTTCCGCTTCGCAGGGGAACAAATCAACACAAACCCTCCTGCTTAAGCAAATAATTCAGGTTCTGCTTTTCTTTTTTCGTCTTCACTTGCGTATGAACAGTTTTGTAGAGATGACAAATTCAACGTTTGGACAGTTATTCGTAAGGGGTTGCCCTTGATGCAAATTATGCTACGTTTATCAGCTGCTCAGACTGGAGCTTGGTCCAATGTTGCTTTTAAAAAGTCATAAATATCCCCTCAAATTTTCCAAATTTAGGTCTTGCATCACATTCTGTTTTATTACTTTTCAAATTTATTTGATAATTGCATTGCTTTTGTTTGTTTTATTTTTGTTTGTATGTATGAGTTGAAGTTTTGAGGAATTTACATTTCTTAATAAAGGAATAAAAGCCACGATGCTGAGAAGCAATAAGGAATTTCAGTATTTGGCCTGTAGCTGTTCTAGCACTTTCTACATTGTGTAGGAAGGTGCTGGAGTTGGTGAACCAAGGTGTGAAGATACTTGAGTCACAAAAGCCACTAAGTTAAGATGACAAAGTTGATGGCTAAATCAAGTTATTGTCAGTGGTCAAGTCTTAGAATTAAGCAAACTTGTAGCAGAAATCCTGTGAGAAACTACAGGACAAATGTATGGATTTTTTTTGCTGCCGTTAAAAAAAAAATTATTTAAAAATAGGATAAGAAATGATTTAGATTAATTTTTTTTCCCCCATGAAGCAGACAGGTGATGCAATCCAAGCAGCAGGCTGCTACCTCGGCCTGTCGGTGGGATGTGGGTGTTTTTTTTTTGCGTGAGCCCACCAAGTGCAGCTGTAGTGATGTCAGTAATGGCCTGTGCTGGGGGGGGGGGGGGGGCGCGCGGGGGGGGCGCGGGCGGCGGGCGGGGCGGGCGGGCGGGGCGGGGGGGGC
>CAEGAF010098531.1:0-50310 GCA_903067075.1 Micropoecilia bifurca | reverse complement strand
GATGTTTGTATGTTGATAGATATATGAAATGTAAACATAAGAATTAACTTGAAATGCACTTTAAAGCTAAGTTTAAAGTTATAAGTTTAGTTACTTGTGTATTTAATTTTGATTACTTTGTATGTTTAATTTGTGATTGGTTGCTTGGTATTATCTAATTTGCCATTTCCTTTGCAATTGAGTGAAATTAATTTAAACATATTAGTAATTATTATTTTTTGTGTTTGTTTAAAGGTTTTTACCTGTATCTGCATCTGCATCTGGATCAACGATTAACTTGTCTATTCACTGAAATAAATGGAAGAAAGCAAGAAAAACTGTCTGGTCCTTCGAGTAAATTCCTGTCATTAGAATCTGCATGGGGTCATCCATCCCTTTTCAAGTGGGGGAGTTGCACAGCTCAAAAGAACTTGACAATGGGCATCAAATACCGCTGTGAAGCGCAAAAGAAACAAACATACTCACACACATTCAGGCTCTGTGGTCTTTTAGTTGAATGGGACTGAAGGTTTGTGAGAGTTGGGCTGTATGGATTATCAGTCCTCTGATGTAACAAGTGATTCAGTATGTAAGAAATAACGTCTCCACTTGTGCTGCACAGTGACATGAACATATAAATCAATGGGAATACACTCACACTACATCCAAGATGGAAACCAGAGTAAATTACCTGTAAGGCAATCAATTCAGACATTCAGTTCTCCAGGATGAAAGCTTCTATGTTTGGCTGAAATCGTTTGATTATGGTAAGGCAAGATGACGTGAGTGGTCTGTGTTTTGGTTTGTTAAGCACCTTACAGTCTCAAATGCACAGTGTGATCTGAACATCAGACGGCAAAGATGCAAACACGAACAAAAATACATCGAGATTGGAAGTTCAAATAAAGTATAAGGAAGACGAGATGAAGAAGAAATCAAACACACAATGATAAGTAACACAATCAAACAATCCAAATGTAGACTACAGTATATGTAGAGAAAAAGAAGACATTTAAAATGAACATAAAAGGTAAGTTTGCTCAGCAGACACAAGCTAAGTGTGGGATTTATATCAAACTGCTGGTGAAATATAAATCTCTCTCACACACACACACACACACACACACACACACACACACACACACACACACACACACATATATATACAGCCATTTTCTTTACACCCTTGTCCATTAATGGGGTCGGGAGGGTTGCTGGTGCCTATCTCCAGCTAACGTTCCGGGCGAGAGGCAGGGTCACCCTGGTCAGGTCACCAGTCTGTTGCAGGGCAACACAGAGACACACAGGACAAACAACCATGCACACACACACTCACAACTAGGGACAATTTGGAGAGTCCAATCAACCTGACAGTCATGTTTTTGGACTGTGGGAAGAAACCGGAGGACCCGTAGAAAACCCACGCCTGCATAGGGAGAACATGCAAAGTCTATGCAGAAAGACCGGGTCCGGGAATTGAACCCAGAACCTTCTTGCTGCAAGGCAACAGCTCTACCCACTAATTAGAATTATATATTGACATGGACTAATTCACTGGCACCTCTGGTAAAGATGTGTGAAAAAGACTTTACACAAATTCTTCACTTAAAGAAGCAGTACACTCGCAAAGGGGAAAATTAAGAAAAACCTTTAGGCTGAGTACATTTATTGAGAGCAGGAAAAAAAATCCTACATAAGGAAATGCTTGTTTGTTGTTTTACAAACTCACCAGTGGAAAAAGATATTATTAATACTCAAACTATTTAAAATAAATTGAGCTAAAGCATTGCTTCTAATTTAGACTTTATGCTACTAAGTAATCTAATTAGCAATCAACAACTTTCTGTTTCGCTGGGGTAAATATGGCATTAGACGAAGGCTCAAGGCTTTTTGTCCTCTAAGCTGTTCAAGGGTCTGGATTTATCTTGTTACTATGCAGAGTAAACAGGATGGTAGAGAAGGTAAAAAATATCTGCAAAGCCCGCTGAAGAAAAGGGCATTTTGGGGTCATCAGATCTCTATAGCAACTATTTAACACTATCTACACGACATCTGGTTGCTTAAGACCACAATGGCTGGAAAAGCATTTTTCAGTCCGACCAAATGTAATTGTCTTATTGGTATTTTAACTTGTGTATTTTGTTAAATTGAGATTAAGATTGAGTTTTCAACAGCAAACAATGCAGGAGGATGTGGTTTGAAACAGAATAAATATGTGAGAGAGCAGTCATAACCACAGTGAGGCAAAGGGGAGGTTATGTCCTGCTGTAAAGTACTAGGGCTTTTTTCTTGGTAAAAATTGCTACAGAAATGGTTCATCAGACGCCAAATTAACCTTCTTCTATTGCCATCTCAGACCACAAAACTGAATCCTCTAGAAAAGCTTGTGGAATGAGTCGTTCCCAGAATTCGGCCGATCTATATTAGAGTTCTAGCAAGTCCAGATCTCGAGAGCTGTTGTCCTGTAACTCTTACATTCCTTCATCAACACACGTGAATGGCATGTCATCAGCATTCAGCTGAAGGACTGAATGCTGATGGGGGAATTCATCTGTAACTTAGGAATGTTAGAGGAGGGATGAATAAAAAGTCTGGTGGACAGTAGCTCTAGGAAATGGGACTTGGGCACCCTTGATCTAGAGTAACGTGTGAAAAGTCCGGCACGGTTTCAAAGTTCACCTGGTTCAACACACCTGAATCAAAAAAATTAGAGCCTGATGACATGTTTTAATTGAGATATTTGAAACAATTTAGCTTCCATATTGAATAAGAACTGATTAAATTTTAGTAAAATTTTAGTTGTGGCTTGGCTTAATGAAAAAATAAAACAGTGTGTAAATAAAAAATATATTTATCACTTATTTTCTTCATTCTCATGCTTTTGTGTGATTTTGTGTGAAGAAATCATTCCATATCTTTCCATTTAGGGTGCAACGAACACTCAATTACTTCACCACAACAAACATATCTGCAGAAATGGACAAACATTTCAAAATTTTTAACACACCCCGAGCTAGAAGACACACACACGCTCACATTATTTACGCATTCGATGCTCTCATTTTCCCTCCAGTTACATCAGTGTCTCAGATGTACGGCGCTAACATCTATATACTTGTTGAAAGCATTACCCTCTGCTCCACAGAAACGCCAGAAACAACACTTCATTAGCCTGTTGGAGCGATGCACTCAAACACACTTGGTAAAGTGTCTGAGCTATGATTACCAAACACAATGGCGTAAGTTGTTGCCTCATGTGTGCATGTGTGTGCGTGTGTGCGGTGAAATAGCCTCTTAATCATGAAGATGTGTTTGGTGTTTCGTATGCTACCTTTCCACCTCTGGCAGTAATCAGTACCTTATCACAGGTTTTCAACAACCAACATTTTTGCATATGTTATTCCCTCTTTTCCCCTTATAACAACTCATAATGGTCAAATGACACAGCGACCAGCTTCCCCAAAAAGCCAAACTAATGATGCATCATTTCAAACCATCTGCTTGTGCTCACGAAGGGAAGAACAGCGATTTTCAATCTGCTCTGGCTGGAATATTCATGGCAGCTTGGGGAAATTGGATTCATTTGCAAGTAGAAGGCAAATAAAGAAACAACAGGTGATATTGTCCCTGTGCTAATGAGTGTGCAAATTAGTCATAATGAGACGCTCGACTGAATCACAAAATGCTCGGTTATTCTCTCTTCAATGTGCATTTTGCTCAAGATTTCTCCAAAGTTGATCTAGTTTGTTATTATTTATATGTTTTTGTATCATCGTCAGACAAAACAATTTGTTCAAAAAGACAAGTTTTGTTTTTGCTCATTTACAACTTGATTTTGAATGCATGTTATTTAATAAAACACAAGTATGATCTAAGCATTATAAGTTATAAGGAAGAATTCTAGCATGCAAGACATACTGCATTAAAAAAAACATTCATATACTATGAAATATTTTGCATTTAG
Organism: Micropoecilia bifurca; assembly: GCA_903067075.1. Classification (NCBI taxonomy): domain Eukaryota; kingdom Metazoa; phylum Chordata; class Actinopteri; order Cyprinodontiformes; family Poeciliidae; genus Micropoecilia; species Micropoecilia bifurca. The sequence goes on along the minus strand of CAEGAF010098531.1, from coordinate 46,367 downwards.
CCACACTGCAGCCACAAGCTTCGAAGAATCTTATTGGAATTTTAAGTCCATACTTGTTTGCATTCCCAAACAAGTATGCACACAATAATTGATGGGTTAATATTAATGCATTAGTGGATCTTGTAATGACTACACTCGATCTGTGACCACAAACTGAGTAATAGGGTTACTATACATTTGCCTCTGCATCACCCTGAATACATATGTGACACAAATCAGGTTCGCAGTGAGACTGAGATGGATTCTCAGAAGTGCATTTTCCTGCTAAACAGATGGGGTTAACTGAATCCCTGAGCTGGTGTGGTGTAATTCAGTCTACACATCGGCACTTAAATAACTCATCACACAGTATGCACACAACCAAGTATGCACACACGAATTAGCAACACCAACACACACCACACCCACTAAAATCCATCTGCTCAGCCCACAGAATGACTTCTGGTCTTCAGGCGCTGTAGTTAAAATGAGTGGTTCATTAAAAGGAAGCTTGTGGGGTTTTTTTATCAACACATACTTCTGTTGACTTGTCAAAATTAGCTTCTGTAACATACTGAACCCTAAAACTGAATAGAATAGAGAACATCCCCGTGTATTAATTGAAGTTTGCTATTTGCATAAATTATTGGAGGTCTTGTTCAGACCATACATTGAAAAAAATGTACCTGTCTGTTGGAACCCTGGGTTCTAATGCTAAAAATTAGCATCAACACTAAAGTAAGCTACAATGTAATCAATAGCACGTGGATAGTCACAAGTATTTGAGTAACTTGGTCTTACTCCATTCAGTATGTTAAAATTAGTGTATAACCTAAAATTGTCCAAAATGCTAATGTTAGCCTAAATGCTGAATCACTAGCAAAAATTGACATAGTGCTGCATCACTAACTCTTTTGTAATACTACTTATCTTATGCTAAACAATTATTGTGCATCACTAGCATGTTGTCTTACATTGACTTTCTCCATTCCATGTGCTAAACATAGTTTGACAGTTAAATAGTAAAATATAAAACAGACAAAAGTAAAAATCTGATTTATACTTCATGGCAATTCGTTAGCAGAAAAAAGCGCTCATCTCTTACAACCAAATTAATAACTAATTTACAAACAAGATTTTTTTTTTATTAAACAAAACGGTTTTGAAAAACTGATTATTTGCTTAGACAAGAAATTTACAGTTGGGAAATTTTGCAAAAGAAAAAATCAGATGTTTACTTCGTGGCACTTGGTTGCCAGAATCCTGCTCATCTCTTAGCAACAGCTAAAAACAAATATTGTTATTGTTTAAAAGACATAGGGTTTTTTATGCCCTTTTGAAATACAACTTATCTTGTACTAACTTATCAAGAATTGTGCATTTGGTGAATTTGGCGAAAAGGCGAAAATGCTTGGTTTTTTGCCATTTGTGGTAAATATAAAACAAACATTCAACACAATAGTAAAAATCTGATTTATATTTTGTGGCAGTTTGTTACCAGAAAAAAATGCCCATCTCTTAACAAAAATTAATAACAAGTAATATTATTGTTTATGAAACAAAAACACTTGAAATACTGCTTAGACACAAGAAATTTACAGTTGGTAGATTTTGCAAAAGTAAGTATATATTTACTTTGTGGCACTTGGTTAGCAGAAATACGCTTGTGTCTTAACAGCTAACTACAACAAATATTGTTATTGTTCAAAAAACATAAAATTTTATATATATATACATATATATATATATATGATTAATAATTATCACTGCTAACAAACTAATTTGATTATTAACACAGATTAATAACGAGTAACAATATTATTTATGAAAGGTTAGCTCTTCTGAAATACTGTTTATCTGTTTAGACACAAGAAATTTCCACTTGGTAAATCTTGCAAAAGTAAAATCTTTTACTTTGTGGCAGTTTGCTACCAGAAAACATGCTCATCTCTTAGCAACTGATTAACAACAAATATTGTTATTTTTCAAAAAACATAAGATTTCTTCTGCTCTTTTGAAGACCAATTAACCTAATCAATTCAATCCAAAACCAGAGCACCCGGAGAAAACCTATGCATTTAGTTTAAAGAGTGTGTTCATTTATAGAGTGTCTCCAACAGTTAGTGAGCAAGAAACAAAGGTAAATTTAAAAGCGATCAAGTGGCCTAAACACTTTTTTCCCCAAAGGCAAGAAAAACCGGAGCACCTGGAGAAAACCTATGCATTTAGTTAAAAAGTAAGGAGGCCCAGACGGTCACTGTTCTTCCCTATGTATTGCCATGGCAGGCCCCAATGATAGGTGGCTTCCATGCTTTGCAAGGCATTTCAATGCTCTCCTTTGCATTTCTATAATAATAATATAATATTAATAACATAATATAATATTTTGGTCATTTTAACTGGGCTCACAAAGGTAAGGTAGAGAAAGTTATGTTTCTTGTTCAGTGTCAATCTGTCACAGATTTCCACTCGTTTATCCTACAGCACCAATAGCGTTCTAACATTCAGATATGAAACAGAGCAGCAAGTCAAAAACGGTTTCACTGTTTTAGTAAAACAAAAGGAGTGAGAATTGTGCAAATCTTTCAAAGAACAACAAAAAAAAAAAAACCTCAACAAATGAAACAATGGAATCCTACTTAAACGACTGGGGGAAGGAATATTGTTGAGTTTGTGACAGAAAATTACCAGAAGCAGGAAGTTCAATATAATTAGGTGTCGTGTTTGTCTTCTTCGGATTCAAAGAATGAATAGCAGGATGAAAAGGCAAAGAACTCCACAGAAAGTTATACAAATAATCATAGAGTAAAGAGACAGGCAACGTTTACGACTGCGAAAGAAACATACACTGAACCACCAAAATAGCAGACAAGAGATTAACATGTTAAAGGAAATGAAAAAGAAGTGCATAGCACCAGCAGATATTGCCACCACTGCGGATCACACAGACTGCATGACATTTTCTATTTTTTAGATCAAAACATGAGCAAGCTCTGCGCAGACCTACTTCTTTCTCTGTTCAGCACAACAGATTTCTCACAGTGCTGATTTTATGTCTCCTCTGCTTTTACTGCAGACTTGGATTACCTCGACTATATTCATAACAGATGAAAGTCACAACCAGTTTCAACTTTCCTCATTTTCATATTAGCATCTGATCTACATGTGTGAGTGGGGACTGGCTGCACATCCTCTCTTTTTTAGTTTAACTCTTAAATTAACAGATTTTTTTTCTGTTTTCCAAATAAAAACTAAAAACAATAAGCAGTTCTTCCTACTCCTTAGTGCTTTATTTAATTATACATACAAGGCTTTATGTTTACTCACAGTTGTGGTAGTTCCACATAGTATTTGTAGTAATTTAAAAACTACTACTCTATTTGAAGCTATTTTAATAATGAAATTAAGATCCAACAAGATCTTTTTAATCTTTCAAGAAAGATCAAATATTATCCTAGTATCCAATAATTCCCTACAATTTTTATTTTCACCTGCAAATGGTTTCTGTGTTGACGACACTCTTTGACTTTCAGAAAATGTGACTTTTCAGCTGCTTCCATTCACACTTACAGTAAATGTCCTGCTTTTTTCCCTATAAAGTAAGCCATTCTGTGACAGTTGCTGGGAGAAATGGAAATGACAATCAGAGTAACAGTATTGGTTATAGCAGAAAAATTACATGTCCTTAAACATCACAAGAATTGTAATTTTTTTTAAACTTTTGTCATAAGCCAGTATAGTCATATTTACCAGTGTGGTGACAGACTGAATTTGCCTCAAACAGCTTTTAAATCTCTGGATAAGGTGCCATCGTTTTTAGGTCTCCAAGTTACTTCCGTCATCGAACATTTTTCCTGCCTCCCACTTTCTTAGTGGGCAAGTTGTCATAAATATTTGCTCTATAAACTCACATTTAAGCTAACTACTTTACTATCATTACATTCTTTCTCAGTGTCCTCCTGTTTTAAGCACTGATGCTCCTTTCTAAACTGCCATTTTCTTTCTTTTGTTCTTTTTCTCATACTGCTGCCTATTTTACCTTGAATTGAATGCAACTACCAGCGGCTCCAAACTTAAAACAAAAACTAGTTAAGAAAAGAAGAAGACATTGAGTCTTTAATTAAATCTGGTCACAGATAATTTAGTTGCACAGATGCTCTATTTTATTATAGAATCAATTAGAAATCAAATCCCAACCCTCACGACCCATGATCAAACCGACTTGCTCATATCAACACAGGTACACATAAATTACTGCACGCATTTAAGCAAACAACCCTAATGTGATGATCAATCAATTCCCATATTTGCGTTTGAGGAGATGAATCAGAGCGGTGTTACACCACAGCTCACCAGCAGCCACATCAATCATTTACTAGAAGCACAATCAATTCACTCTACACCTCCTTTGCTCAAGACTCACAAAGGGAGATTGGACAAGTCCAATAGCTTCGCACAGAAATAGATGTGTATTTCATTCAGATGAGAGCTAAAATACAAAGTGAAGGAACTAATGGATCCTGACACACGGGGAATGTAGAAATGAGCTATCGATCGTCACATACCAAGTAGGAGTGGTCAAGCTTTTTAGTGGAAGTAGAAAGGATGTAGGGCCTGTGTCTGAATCGTTTCTTGATATTCAGTACTGTGATAAAATATCGAGCGCCTACTTTTCTTAGTATTTTGTATCTCAGATGCTGGACTTTCCTTTTAAATATCTTTGAAGTGGTTTAGAGTAACTCTTCTCTAGGCTGTTTGGAGATTTTTCAAAGTTCTACTTGAACTTTGACTTTTTTTGTTCTTTTTTCATGTCTTGCAATGCACTGTTTTCGGAGTATTTTGCTCTCATATTTGAAAGGCCAGTTTATAAGGAATACAAGCCAATTTTAATTTTTGGTGCTGGTATGAGGGGTTTTTGTGCCGATCACTGAAAGCTGTTTGAAACTGGCAAAAATTGCAAAGATGTTTAGATAGGCTTGAAATTAATTAGTATTTTGTGGTAGCAGTGTAATTTAATAGCTAAATGAAAATAAAAAGTCATCATTCACTAATTAAAATTTCCCAGAGACTCCGATAATCTTAAACTTTTAACTTAAATAGTTTAATTGTTAGGTATCCCAATAATTAAAGCACAGATGTTATGGTAAATAAACATTTTTTTTCCACAGTGAATGAATTCACTAAAAGATTTAAAGCAAGGACCTTAAAATGTTCTGTGAGATTCTGGTACTGCAACCAAAGACGAATGTATTTTCATGCTTTCTGCACATCTTTTCACAGATTACTAACATTTCTGGAGGGCTCTGCATGCAAATTTCTAAAATAATTTAGGAGGGTTGAGGGAGTAGGCAAGGTAAAGGAAAAGCTGGAAATATTTTTCAAACTATTTAAAACTGTCACTTCTTTGAAGTCTGTACAAGTCTGTGTCTGCTCAAAGAATAATAATGAATTTTTCAACAGCTCTGTATCCCTGACTCCATAAAAAGCATTTTAATGCAACACTTTTGGTCTGAATTATTCCCTTTCTGAAACACGCACACACATTTATAATTTTAAAAACATCTGTTCTTGTATCCATCATAGGCACAGCTCACTGAAACTCTCAGCTTGTTATTGCTTATAAAAGCAAAAAAACATTTGCGTCTGTCAGCATATTTTGAACTGATTATTCAATTAAAAAACAAAAAAAGACTTTCAGAAACAAAATCTGAAAAGTTATTAAAAGGAGACAACAAAATTACATTTCCAGCGTACAAAATGTTCCTTGCTTTATTTACATAACTGTTCAACACTAAACTTCTTCAGTCATAAAAAAACAAAGACTTTAAGTAAACTTCATATAATTTAAATTCACAAAGTTTTATTTCGCCCTCATATTATTCTAATTGCTACATATATCTAAGCCTTTTAATATCTTAATATTAAGATATTTTCTGGTATATTCTGCAGGATCTTATAACTACAATGCAAGAACTGCTGGCTGAGATTCAGCACCATGGAAAGCTCCACTCCGCCAGACGACAACATCACATAAAGACAGAGACGAATCCTAGGAGACGCCATGTTGGCTGTACTTACAGGGTGTTTGGCCGATATTCTCCCGGTCACAGCACTTGTCTGATGCCACGTAGAGGAAATGTAGTTCTGATGTGTTCAAATGGACACAAACATACACAAAGTTAAGGTGATACTAATCAAATCAAACAGGAAGACATCTGATCCAGAACTATTCCATGTAGCTTATTGCTTTCCAGTTCAAACTGAGAAGAACAGCTGAAGCCGTCAGCCACCATCGACCATGCCCAGTTTGAACAATTTGGAAATTGTAGATCCAGTTAGACAAAGGACAGCTTCCAGCATAACAATGATTAAGTCTGCCATTAAACATTTAAGTACATAAATTGAAGAAAAGAAGAGATAATATTTGGACAAGATGCCTTATCAAAAGACACATTAAATATTTTGAGTAGTTTTGTTTGTTTCCACTTTCATTTCTTTCTAATTCCAGTTTAGGTTTGCAACTGCATGGAACCACACATGTAACGGAAGGGATTTGTAAACATCTCCTTCTATGTTTTTTTTTCTGTCCTGGGATTGCTGCCTGCTCTGGCTAAAAGACCACCAAATGAATCACTTTCACCATCAGCCAAACAGACAGACTTTGCAGGTTCGACAACAGATTTGACAAACAAAAGCTGTTGCTCCCATATGTGAGGTTTGACTGAGGCCCATGTGAAGAGACAGTCAGATGAAGAACTTTCCTGACAAATTAATACAACACTGGCAGGGAAAAGAGTGTGACAGCTATGGGAAACTATCTAAGACATGGTGTTCGTTCGTTCATTCGTTCGTTTGTTCCATCCATCCATCTATCCATCCATCTTCTTACACCGTTGTCCCTTAGTGGGGTCGGGAAAGTTTACAAACCACTAATATACCAATTTTGAGCCACAACATAAACATGTTAAACATAAAAACTTCTCTTTAAATTCACTAAAAACAACTTATGTTTTCATGGGCAGCTTTTTTTACATTTTACCTTTATGCTGGGGGAAAAATTTAAATTTCTCCTAAAGATGCAGATTTTTCCATGTTTTGATATTTATGCATTTAGATTACTGCAAACCTGATGCGCCATTGATTACAGGAACATGAGCATAAATATTCTTGAGTTGGCCTCGCTCCACTTCATGTTTGTCACATGTTTATAGGACTTTATAGCTGATTTTTAAGGTTCTTCCAGACAACATCCCATTTCACGGGTCAGTTAAAACATGTTACAGTAAACATAAACATTGAGGTGAAATAACAAATTGCGTTTAGAAGTCTCTAGGTCCAAGCAGAAAAGCAGAGGTAGCTGCTCCTTCTTGGGTTGCTGCTTCTACATTATGCAGGAATTTAGCAATCCATAAAAAAGCTGGCCCTAAGTTTTAGACTCCAACAGAGCATTACATCGTAATTTTATCACTCTATTTTATTATGTCCTACAGAAGGAATTTACCACTGTGCTATGTTAGTTTTAATTGTATTTGTATTACCTTCACTGTTTTATTTTACTGTTCTTATGAGCTTATATTTTACTGCTCTTGGTTGGCTTGCTTCTTGTTATGCAGCCCTTTAGGAAACTTTGTTTATAAAGTGCTATAGATAAAGCTGACATAGAGATAAATACTATGAGACGAGTCTACAGCATTAGAGTTACCACATCATTGTAATGATGGAGACCTAATCCTTTAAAGGTTAGTAAAGTTTTTTCAAGTAATATTAAAATACAAGCATTGGAACTTCCAAAAAGTTGAAAAGATTTATTCCTTCTTTCTTTTTTGCATAATAGTGAGCAAATAACTTTGCAATTGTTTTTTTATAACCATAAATGTTGTGACATTGAACAGTTTTGCCACATAAAACCAGCGGTTGCCTCACCTTGCTCTTCATGCACGACAAAATCCCATCAACAAACGTGGACTTGATCTTGTGGACCTGGAGGAAACAACACAAGAACCTGTCAGGAACAACCAAAACAAAAATGCTCCACTGCTGCCCAGTTTATGCATTCACTTTGTTTAAGAAATGAGATAGGGTCAGGCGAATTGTCTACAGAGTTGGGTAGGTAAAATATCAATCCTACTAATTCAAAATTTGAAAAGAATGGTCACTACTGTAAACTTTATTAACATAGTTACCTGTCGATAATCCAGGATGATTTTTGGCAGAGGATGAAGGTCCTGGAGCTGTAGCAACTGCAACAGGAGTATCATAATTATTGAACTTCAAAAGTAGTTTTTGTCGTGAATCTGCATTATTCCTCGTATTTCTCACTTTGTATCGCTTTTTTTGCTCTAATTCTATGTACTGAAGTACTGTAACTATAGGAGATATTGTATAAATAACTTTGTGCTGGTATGATTTATAGTGTATATTTAGATATTCTCTATCTTTGCTCTTTCTGCTTCGTGTGCATGAAAATATGTATTCATATTGCAATAATAAATTAGCCTAAGATTTCATGAATTAGTAAAGACATGCAGTTTAAACTGACATGACTTTGTGTGTTTGTGTGTTTCCTGTACCGCTGCCTCTGATGTTGACTGTTGTTGTTTGTTGATGGTCTTGGGAAGCTTCTTGTTCTCGCAGCGCTCCTGCAAGCGCAGCTTCTCAAACAGTACCTTCAAACATTGCATATTGACATTAAGACACACATACAAGACACAGCTCACAGAAAGGTCATGCAGATTTTAACTCTACCCTTTCCATGTTTTTTAGCACCTTACACTAATGAATCAGTTTGCAAAGCTTTCTGCAAACTGAAGTCCATTTTTAACTTACTGTTCGTAGCTGAGTGCTGCTGGTCACCAAGAATATTTCCCCAGCTGCTTTGTGGGCTTCTTGCTCCAGCTGTTTAATTTTAGTCTGCCAGAAACATAAACATTTTTAGTGAAAAGAAAACACACACACACAAAAAAATCAATGCATAATTTTGTTTCAGCTGAAAAGTTTTGTTTCAGCATTCCATGAATATAAAGCCATTTTAAAGTTTTTGTACATTTTTCTCTGACATAGGCTCACCTACAGAGCCACAATTTTACTTTTCACAAGATGTAGGAGATCCATTTCTTCTGACCAGGAACTGAACCCAAAGGTAAAGCTTAGGAGAAAACTTCACAGAAATATTTAAGCAAAATTTTCCTCATTTCTACCTTTTTTTTAACACTGAAATGTATAAAACTAAATTCACCCTATTACAGCTACACAATTCAGTCAAGCAGAAAATGCATGTAGGATACAAAAATAACTTTTAAATATCTTCAAATATCAAACAAAACAACACTACAGAAACTGAAATCTTCACAGAGAACTCAAAATGATGCATTGGCAATGCAGCAACTTTGTTGTAATAAAGTGCAAGTCAAGAGAAATAAAATTAAACTATTGAGAAAAAGATAAAGGTGATAAATGAATGAGGAAATAGAAGAAATATAAGCAGAGAACAGAAAAATGAATGAAGTAATGTCAAATAACTCATACTTATTTAATATGAACTCAAACAGCTGGGTTTAAATTTGTTTAAATATTACTTCTCAACAGATTGTGTGGCAGTTAGACAGCAGCTGTCCTGTTGTCCTCGGGTCAAAATGACCCGAGGACAACAGCCAAATCTACCACAGCCACAAAATGAGGACAACAGGAGGGTTAAGCTCTTCAAAGGCACAAAATAGACCATAAAAAGTATAAAAAGCAAAAGGGATGACCACATGAGAAATAAGACAGCACAGAGAAAATAACAGATTTGTGAGTGTTAAATGAAATGGGGCACTGTCAGGGAACATAATGTGTTGGGACCTATGTTTAATATAAAAAAGTGAGAGGAATCATCTGAACAAAGCAGACAAAAAGTACAAGAATGAAAGACAATCTCCACACACATATCAAATGCCATTTGAAGCGATAAAACTGAAAAAGAGACGAGTAGGAAAGGACAACAAGCAGGAAGAGTAGATAATAGGATGGATGGTTCCATCTTTTAGAGAACTGGAAATGGTATAAAAATCTAAACATTTCTGTATCAAACTTCGTCTTTCCACATATTTTCAAACATGGAAAAAACTAAGAGTTAATACCAAACTTTTCCAGAATTTTCTGGACTCTGTCAGAACCCTGGGGGTTGGCAAACAAAGGATGCAAACACGAAGAAATGCAGAGGACAACAATGAAAGGGCAAAATGAGGCTAGCTGGCAAACATCCACCCAAACTCCAGAAACTGGACTTTTTCTCTCTGTCTCCCTCGTTGCCTGCAGCAGGTTCCAGACTGCTTCATCAATATTAGATGCTAGCCCTTTAGATAGTACAGGCTTGGAGGAGATATGTGTGCCAACTCTGAATCAGTGCTTTTCTTGTTATGTCAAAATGCAGCGTTTTCCCCCTTTTGATCCTGATCAACTAGAAATTAAAAGGATCTCCACTGTGATCTGAACAGCTCAGTCAAAAAGCCAAGGGCTCTTTCAGTGACACCTGTCTTGCTGAATTTTAGTGATGCTGTCTTGCAAAACAAAACACCAGGTGAGCATGTCTGCAAGACACACCTTGACAGAACAGAGGCTTGATGTTCAGACAGGTGAACCTGACAGCACAGACAAAAAACCCAAAACGACAGTGTGGGGACACACCTGACTGCATTCACCGTTACTGAATACTGCGAAGAGACAAGCGAACACTCAGCTGTGAACGTCAGTGTCTCCGCCAGTGTGTGTGTGCGAGCGATGTTCTTTCATGCAACACAGCCTCTTAAAAGAGAAAGAAAATTGAGTCTATTTATAGTCCTAGTAGCCAAGATACCGAGACTGTCTCCACAACAACTCCCCTGCTGGTGCTTCCAACAGATGTGAATGAGTTTAAGGGAATATGTTTGATTCTTCGCCTGAAAAAAAATAAAAAAAATTTTAAAAAAAAAGACTGCAGGGATCTGAATCTACAACATCAATCAGTGTCTTTGTCAGACTGTGATAAATTGCATATAGTCTCCAGACTTCATTTTTATTTCTGAGGAAAAAAACAATCCCAGAAGACGTTCACCTCCAACAGAAGAAGGAATCCCAAAAATTTATTTCTTCCCTTCGTCAGATTTTACATTTTCCCACTTTGCACTCCAGAGGTCTCACTGTTTAATCTTTCTTTGAAGCCTACTATCTCCCACACTGTGCTTCTGTAGCCAAAACTTCACCCAGAATGATGCAGCAAAAAAAACAAGCACATTTAAAGGGCAATAATCATCAAAGGTCATAAACTAAACAGAGAAAATCTTAAAAACATAAATCAGACATAACCCACAGCCACAACTGTTCTTTAAAGCAGATTAATCATTTTTGATGCTTCCTACAGACTTAACATTCGGTGGCATAGTAAACTCAGGAAGAATCGCATCGTTTTGTCTCTTACGTAGCGATTCTAGCTAGCTTGAGTCACACAACATGCCTTTATCACCTCTGACATGTAAATTTGTCAACAATAACAGTATATTTAATGCGACTTGGACTGACAAATATTAATTTCACCCTCACTTTCAAATTCAAAACCCCTGTTCAAAAGAGTGTGTGGCAGGCTTTAACTTTTTAAACATCGTTAAACAAATTGATTTCAACTTATAAGCTTTTTTTCCCCAAAGTGTTGGAGCCAAATGGTTAACAGATTGTTTTCTATTGTAAACATAGCTTAAAAAGGTATACTTTCTAAAATTGCTGCCACTGATTGGAAAATATTTGTTTATACTAGAATGATCTGCTCCAGTGTTGCTGTGGGATACTGCTAAAATCTCCGGTGAAACATTTCAAAGATTGAATCCACCTTACCCCAAGCAGGTCTGAAGTTCTCCTAAGTGCTCCTTTGTCCACATAGATACAGTGGCTTTCCATGACTGAAATGCAACACACATGTTCTGACACTCAAGACTTGAAAATAAGTGTAATAATTAGACAATAAGGCTTTCAACTGGTAATAATAGTCTCATAATCTTATATAAAATCTTACTAACATAGGGATTAAAACAAAAAAAGTCAGAAAAATGAATCTTAAATCAAGATTCTGTTGCTTTTCAGGAACCAACAATAGTGTTTACCAGCAAGAACAGTGATCATTCTCAGCTCTATTTCTGAGTAGAGTTCCCACAAGCCATGGCTCTGAAAATTCAATCAGTCAGGCAGGTTAATAGTGTCATTTCACATGTAGTAAATTAAAGTCATGTGTACAACCAACCTGTAGTTTAGAGCATAAGGACAGATGAAGGTCAAAGAGCCAATAGAGACTTGAGATGATCTGAGAGGCCTAAACAAAAGAGAGCAGACAGGTGAATAAAGTAAGATGGCTGAGAAGAGAAACAGTATTACTCAATATTATGGTGTTTTTGTGAATTTACATCCACAAAAACATCATGCAATGGTGTGGAAATTAAAAGAGCAACACCCACTTCAATTAACGCAACACTCATTTAAAACTACATCTCATTAACCAACCAAGATTAGACTGTTGCGCTTGTGTTACTCTGATGATCAGAAGGGCAAAAGGGGAACACATTCTGCAATTTAAGTATACATGAAAACACTTTCAAAAGCACAACGTAATGTTGCATGCACTTTTTAGCTGACGTTTATTTGAAAACATTAAAAATAAAAAACAAATTGGATTAGAAACAAAGGCAGAAAGGAGAGCCACATATAATCGTTTCTCTATCTGCGTTAAAATGGTTTTATCCTAGGTGTTTATTAGTATGGTAAAGAGGCCATTATGTCTGTGTGTCGCTACCTTAATTACTCTCTAATTCAATCAAGCTCTGGGATAATTAAACCTAAACTGAAAATGCATCTAAACATCCCGTAAATGTTTCATCAGGTTGTTCTTTAAAGTTCAGATTCTAACCTCTGGGTTCAGTAAACTCAATAGACTTAGTAAAACTTTCATCTTTTGTGTTTGTTGTACCTCTATAAATGAAATCTCTGTCATTCTAGCACCTCTTCAATGCTTTGATACATTTAAGTTTTTATGTTTGTCTTGTCCCAGCCAGATGATCCATAATTAACTGCTAGAAATATATTTTTCAGATTATTTAGTCACTTTGACCTTCCAATTCCTCATAAATCCAAAAAGTTAGATTTATCTTGATCCAAATGTTCCACTTTAAGACAAGTGCAGTACATTTTAGTGAGACGTACTGACTCTCAATGGAAACATAGCATAAAAAAGATTCTCTGACAGTTCCAGAAGTACAGTGCAGTAACTTTCAACCACCTGCTGTGCTCAGAAGCTAATTAAGTGACATTTGGCTAACCTTGTCAGGACTCTGGAAGGGTGTTGCACGGGGCTTTTTGCAGTGTTTATTAAGCAGGTCTTTGAAGCAGGAGGAGGGATCAGTGGGATCCAGCAGCCACCCTGAAACCTGCGTATCTTGGATCTGACAACCTGCCACTGCAAACAGAAAAATGAAAGCATAAAGAAAAGAACACCACACAGCGTAGAGACTGGTAGAATTAACTGAATAGACCTCGTCTAGAAAGGGTTGGCTAATTGTTGGGAGAACTATTACAGAAACAGCCTGAGTTTGTTCCATTCAAAGGAAGCAAAATGTATTATGCAGCCACAATATGTGATTTCATTTAATTTACATTGAAAAAAAGCCATTTTACAAGTATGCTTGGATAAAAATAATTGAAGTAAAATGATTATAAATAAATAAGAAAATAAAAAACAGGAGTGCAAAACCTAAAATCTTTTAAATAAAAAAACTGACATCAAATAGGAAACTATCAAGAAAAGCAAAAGACAGATAAATAGTCACTTCATCTGTCTGCTATAATGTAAGCAGCTGCTTGTATTTGTTTAAACTTTGACTAGTTATCCTCCTATAGCCCATATTTCTGTGTAGGAGGACAAGATGTGCTCCTTATAAGATACGCTCAGAAGTAAATATATGTCACTTAAAAGCTCTGGTTCATTTTTCATTATAAACTTTAACAAGCCTATACGTGTGAAGATACACAACGATCCCTGAAGGCAACTGAAGATGAAAACGAATGCACAAGTTGTGGTGTGAGAAGAGTGTGAAGATGTGTCATCTCAAGAGCTATACCTCGTTTCCAGCTCAGATCCTGTTTGTATAGCAGCAGAACTGTACGAAGAAAATCCTTGGCTTTATAGCAAACCACCAGTTTAGACCTTGACAGCACACATAGTATCATATCTCTGTGGCACACAATTATAAAGACACTTTTAGGGCTTCAGCATGTTTATGAAAGATGCTTTCATAAACATGCTGAAGTCGTACAAAGGTCGTACAAAGGTTTCTCTCATACGGACAGACAGACCTGGTAAAAGACTGCTGAGTGTGCTGAAGTTGCTGTTGTGTCCACAGAGGGTTGTGCTCTAGTTTTAAGTAGACCAGGCTGTCATTCGGCCCCAGTGACCAACAAGGTGCGGCGCAGCAAAGATCATTCTTCATCAGCACTAGGAGGCCACACACTGCTGGAGCAAGCTTCTATGTCAGGAATCAGAAAAGAACATGTCAAACAGAACAACAGGCATCTGTCAAAAAGGCTTTAAAACAAATTATTGTACTGGTAAGACCAGGTGTTTAACATTTAAAAACAAGTAGAAAAGACTCAAATTTGCCATTTGAGGTATTTTAAAACAGTATTAATGGCAGATTTACACTGTTTCTGCTAGATGGTTGACTGATGAAGAAAACAACCCCTTTGGAGATTTTTACTGAGTTTCTAGTTGGAAAAAAAACTGAACAGTCCCTCTCACTGAATCTGGAACTTAAAGGTAGAAATACAATTTGGCTTCTTTTTTTATTTATGAATTTACCTTATTAATTTGAAAAAAAAAATCCTTAAGTTAACACATAGATGTGGTGACTAAAGTTACAAAATGCAGAGAAACGCATTTTATTAACAGCAGTTACCCTGACTGCTTTAATTCATTGACTCATGTTGAATTTACCCAAATGGAGCAAAAAAACTCAAGCCAATTATATGTAAAGCTAATGTTTAGGACCAGTGACCTATCTTGCCATCTCAGTGTACAGGCCACTAGAATCCACTCACCTGTTCATGGTCTAACTGGGTTGCTCCATCCTGAAAAATCATGGTTAGCACCACCGCCTCAGCTTGCTCAGCCTGCTGCAGCATCTCCACTCTCTCCTCTGGGTTCAACCTCCCAGAATCCTTTATTCTGCCATCAGATGTCAAGCTTGCAGATTGTAAGCCAGCTTTGGAGTGAGCTTGTGGCTCACTAGTCATAACCACATCATGAAAACCTTTTAGACCATCGATGGATGGATCAATCCTCAATTTGGCCAACCTGTGTTTGAATAGTTTGGCAAAGAGCTTCTGTTTGGGCTCAATCTTTCCCATTTCATTGGAGGACTTTTCCAGTTTGCTCTGACTAATGGGCCTAGTTTGCTCCAGAACATCTGATTGTGTAGGGATTTTAAACCTAACATCCATCTTTGGAGTGATTTTAACCTGCTGTTCGTCTGATGATGTTGGGCATCCAGAAATGGAGGGTTGAAGTCTGATTTTTTTCACTTCGCTGACGCCTCCTTCCATCACTGTCCGTGGTAAGGCATGAGGAGGTTCCCACTTTGGAGGGCGACTTTTTTTGGGGCTCTTGAGGGGTAGATTTACACATTGATGCTGGAAAACATCACATTTTCTTTTTTGGGGAAAGGATGGGGAATGATGATGTGAGTGAATCCCAGAAGTCTGTTGTTTTGTGAATAGTTGTTTGTCAAGTGATGTTGTATTCATGATCAAGTCCTGGGGCAAGGAGGAGTTTTGTGACCTTTCCGGGATCAGGACCACATCTGATTTTCTCTTGGTCTTCAGCAAAGATGAGCAGAAAACAGTAAAAGAAAGCACAAAAAGCAAAAATTAAATTGAGTGTTTATGAAGATCTTATATGATGTTGTACAAATAATAACATGAATAAAGACACTTTATAGATGCACATATAGTACTTTGCAAAACTATGAAAACCATTGGAACCTGTTCACATTTTATTAAGTCCACAAATGTTAATATCTTTGATGCACAAAAACAGCACATTACAGTGAAATTTGAATAAATTGTTCATGCCTTTCAATAATTTTTAACAAGTTATCAAAAAAAATGCATATTTGCATTCATCCTGAAATAGATAAAATGCAGTGTCATCTATTGCGTTCAGATGTTAACGCAATAGATAATAGGAAGGGTAAAAAATGAATGTGGGACTCAGCCCTCAACACTGATTCCCAGACTGGAAGTCAGACAGAAGAGATGTTGTTCGTCTGAGAAGTCTGCCTGAAGCTGGGACAGGGTCACAGGGTCACCTTCATACACAACACCAACCCCCATCTGTTCCCACATTATTATTATTTTTTTTTCAGGAAAAGTTTGCTTTTCCTGTTTTGTTTGTTAAATTACGATTCAATATTGCGATTGTTGCAGCAGTAAGGAGTTACATGGGCTTCCTGATAATAAATTATAATTAATTATTCATACAAAGTCTCTAAAATTCTCCAAGAGACGCAAAAGAGATGTGATGACTTTCGGAGAATATAATGAGCGAGTGGATGAAGGTGCAAAATTCTGTACGGTTGTCAGCAAAGTGTTCGGTGGACAGGCATTCCCGTGAATCAGCTCCCTGAGGAGAATCTTCCTGATTTCCCTGTAAACACAGCCCGTTTTCCTGCTGACAAAGTCATGAACCTCCCCTGGGTGCTGTGCTACAGGATATAGATAGAAAACCAAGGCAGGCCGGGGCCCGTAGCTGAGCGCCAGGCGAACGAAGCTGTGAGAGTGAATGAGAAGAGAGGGAGAGAACATCCTCTGCTGATTGTAGCAATACAGTATCGCCTTGCACCTCTTTCTGTAATCTCCTTCCTCCCTCCATCTTTTCCATGCAATCCCACGTCTTTGATCCGCCGATTTATCTGTAGAACCATATAAGCCCCTCCCTTTTGTTCACTTCGTAGTCCTTATCACAAAGGACAACAGCACCCAATAACGGGACAGCTCAGGACAGCTTTTCAAGAACTTTTGGTGAACTTTTACAGATTAGCAAAGAGCCTTCAGTTGTCTCTGTGCTGAAACACTTCCTCTACTTCCCAATTTCATGCTAGACAGATTAATTTGTCAGTGTGTGAAGACACAGAGACCTAATCCCCTGCTGAAAGCAGCGATTAAAATTTAAGGACTTCTTGGATGCCTGCAATAACAGTAACAAGTGTCCCCAGAACAGGGATTAAGAGGCAGAAGTAGTGGTTGAGTAAGTCTCTACAAAAAAAAGTGAGAAAGTCCCAAATAAATTATTATTTTTGTGTTATTTTCCCGAACTGAAAGTTTTCACTAAAAATTTCAGCACCTGATTAAAAAAACGTCTTCATCTCATTTTGCATCTTCTCAGAATTTCTGTTTTGTTCCACTAAGACTCACCTGCAGGTCGCCATGATGTTGCTGGCTGTCGGGACGATCGAGAGGTTTGAGCTGTGACCCAAGCAGCTCGAACTCCAGGGAAAGCGTTGGTTCAAGACATCGCTCACCATCCGAGCCCTCTGGAAGAAGGCGAGTGACAGCATTTTTAAAAAATCAGATCACCACTTTTCTTGCACGTTGTGAATCAGTAAATCTATTCTGTTGCGCAAGCGTATTTTTTAGTAAGCATGTACGAGGCCATAAAGACAGCCGAATGCGTCAGCACAGTGCGACAGAGGGCGCTCTGCCAAGATTATATCAACCTGCTTCCTGCTGACTGGGTATCTGTACATGAGTTTGTGAGTGTCCGTTGATTCAGCACTGTCTGTGCATCTTAGACTCAAGCTCCTTCATGCATCTGAAAACTGAGTGAGCACAACATTATGTCAAAGATGTTTCCTCAGCACTGACATGCCATCGCTGCCACTCAGCAGAATGGAAGATGGCGGAGTAGCACTGATGTTTGAGTTCAAATGTTTTTGTATTTCCCTGCAACAACTCCCTCAAACTTTATTATTATTATTACTAAAGCTGGTTAGCACTGTTGTCTTAAAGTAAGATGATACTGGTCCCAGCTTGAGCTTTTTCAGCGTGTAGTTTGCATGTTCTCCTTGTGCATGCGTGGGTTGTCTCTCTTCATTTCCCCCCACAGTCCAAAAAACATGATTATTGGCTTGATTGGTTGCTCTACAATACAGGGTGAATAAGAAAAATTGATAAATGTGCCATCTACTTCCTTCTTGTTTAGTTTGAAACGTAGAGCAAAATAAACAATGTGCATCTTAATGTTCAATCAATTTTTAGTTCATTTCTATTTGCTTCTGTTTGTAAAACAAATAGTTGAAAAAAAGCACTTCCTTTGAATTTTTTTTGTTTAAAGGTTCCATATGTTTAAGTTTCTTTGTGTAAAGAGAATTTGAACAAATTGAAAGTATGTTTAAAGTCTCTTTTTTTTGGCAACAAAGTAAAAACTTGTATTTTTCCCAGGGCTCCAGCCCATTTCCCTTGTTACAATTTTGTACTTTGCAGGATTCATATTTCTAGAATCTTCTGTTCAATTTTAGCAACAAAAACAAGAAAATAAATACAAAAAAACTTCACTCTGAATACATGACACAAGTTTTAAAAAGGTCAGTCTTTAAACATGGTAGCAAAAACCACAGATAAATTAATTGGATGGATGAACTTTTGAACAATGGTTTTACTCATAGTCTAGGAATGAAAATGTGTCTATTGTTTCCCATACTTAGACAACACAAAACAGAATTAAATAGTTTTCCAGACTACACAGACTATATTCTACATTATTCAAAGTCCAATGTAAAACTAGCCATATTTTGTATGAATTTCCCTACTGTGGGATATTAAAAAATATTTTTATTCTATTAACTTGGAGCTCACAATTGTATTTTTAAGATCCTATTCCCTCCCAAAAAGTAGGATCTAAACTTTATCCCTACTATATAAATATTTAATTCTTGCAGTGACTAATTGAACCAAAGATATTCTCAGTAGAATTTTTATGGTAATGTACTATATTTTTAATCTGTGGATGAAAGTATGCATTTACAGGACTGTAGCACCCTCTGGTGGTGACTAGTGTATGCAAAATTATTTAATACTCAGGAAGAAATGGGTGATGATTTGTCTATTTAAGACAACGCTAAATAGACATGATGTTAAAGAAATGTAAATATATAGAGAAACTGCAAATAGAAAATTAGACAATATATGACAAATAAGAACGCAAGAAAACTCACCTGCAGATTTAGGCAAAACTTTGACTTCCTCTAACTTCTGCACATTTGTGTTTATTCTGTGTGAATCTGTGTCTTTAGTAGCAAAGCAGTTCAGCAGTTTGTGTTCGATGTTTCCCTCATAGTCTGCTTCTGTCCTGCTTTCCACCATCACGGCTACCAGGTCAAACTTTTCCAGGTGGTGAGCACTGTTGTCCTCCAGGATAAATGTAGAGGCTTCAGACTGAACTAGTGATCCCTCTGAGAGTCTCCTCTGGACTGCATCAGCCACTGTCTGGCCCACGTCTTTTGTTACAAAGTCAATGGGAGGCAAGTGGCCCCTTTTAGTTTCAGTTGTGTTCAGCTCTGATTGCTGATGTTTATCTACACCACCGGCAGCCTCTTCTAAGAGGTTAGACACACTCTCTATCCACTTTACTCTCCTGCCTGAAAGTTCAAGGCTCTCTGCCTCATTGGCACCAACATCCCAGATAGCTTCGTCTTCATTATGTGCACTTGATGAGTTCACTGTCTCTTTACGTTCATCAGAGAAGGGTAATAGCATGTGACAAGCTGCAGAATGAGAATCAGGCTGCTCTGTTGTCGAGGGAAACGTTTCATCGGGGCCTTCAACGTCTTTGAATTGACTGAGCATGAAAGCTGGCTTTAATATACCTGCAGATCTTTTGGAGAAAAACAACAATTACCATGGAGATTTGAGCGTTGCAACTGTATGGTTCACTTTCTCTGTTTCCTACTTGTTGCAAGGGGAGGTTTGTTGATCAGACAGACAGTTTGGTGGTTGGAGAGAAAAGGAAAATGTGTCGTGTTGGTAGAAGGATGATTCTGTCTCCTGAGAGGATGACACCACCTGTCCGGGCAAGTGACCAGGGGGATCTGGGCACGATCTGTGGGAGTCTGTCTGGAAACGCTGGTGATAGGGAAACGCCTGAGGAGTTTTCTTCTGGAGAGAGGCCTGAACATTGGCAGGAGTCTGACAACTCTGTGTCTCGTTGGTAGAGTTATGATCACAGATGGGCCTGGATAGCAGCAACACAGAATATTTGTAGGTCTTCTAACATTGTGCGATATCACAATACTACACAGCCATATAACTTATTTATGAACCCTAGTTATGACATAGGAGGGCCGGTAAAAAGTGCTGAGTTTTTCCTACAACAATCTTCAATATATTTTATTCAGATTTGAGGTGTTAGATTAATGCAAATAAGTAAATCTCTCTGAAGCTTAAAGAAAATTATGTGATTTTTATCAGCCATTTGATTCAGGTGTGTTAAGAGAAGAAACACATCTAAAAGCAACAGGATTGCAGCTCTCGAGGATTGCAGTAGGGCATCTCTAAGAGGAACCTCATTCTGTCAGATATGATCCACATCTTATCACCATCGGGAACATAGATAGACCAATAAATCGAGAGCTGTGCTTTTTGACAAACAAGCGAATGGATTACTGTAGTCTATCTTCTGCTCCATCCTGGTATCACTTTGATCACTTTGATGCTTCTAGATAAAATCCAGAGCAACTTTGTTCTTTAATTAGACACCAGAATCCAGCTCTGTATATTTTAATATCAGTATGAATACAGGTGTTCTGTGAAGGCCTCAGGTAGTTATATCTCATAGTGCTCTGTTCAATACATCATCTGAAATTGGAAAGAGAGGCACAGCTGCAAACTTTCCAGGACCTGGCCCCAACAATGATTTCTATCAGATCAGGACAAAATTGATATTGGCCTTCATATAAAATGCTGTGTTTGAAAATACAGCACACCAGCCTCACATGATGAAGCTTGATGATGCGGGAATGTTGTTCCCATTAGTAGAAAAACCTGAGACTACACAAAAAGTTTTCCTTTCCAACAAGAAAATGATCCTAGATTTACAGCCAAAGCTACAACACAAAGGTTTAAATCAAAGCATGTTAACGCGTGAGAATGGAGAAGTCCAGACATAAATCCAGCTCAGATTATGAGAAGTCTTGAAATTTGTTGTATAGACACAAATGCTCCCTGTCCTCTTTAGTGGTGATTGTGCTATGTTACAAAGATGAATCAGTGTAAATGATGGACCAAGATGTGCAAACCTAGTAAAAACATACAACAATAACATGCAGCTATTTGTTGCACAGTGAATCTACCAGAATTGAGAAAAGAGGCTACAAATGTTCTCTACACTTCTTTTTACTCACAAAACATTTTGAAAATCCTTTCTTTCCTTCCACTTCACAGGAAGCTTTATGTTGTTCTATCAAGTAAAATCTAGGTTGGTGACACAGCAAAAAAAAAAAAAAAAAAAAACTACCCATCATGACTTTGCAAGATTTGAGCTCTATATTGACATTGGACATGGTATGAAAAGAGTTGATAGCCGTTATCGCTGAACTTTGGTCTAGGTAGGTATTTTATGGTCGATAATGAGTAATCTAATGGTCTCTAGTAGTTTATGTTTCTCATATGTAGCCAGGTTCTGCTCTGCTGAGTCATGGTCGGATTACCCAAAGGCCATCTTTTGAGAGAGGTGCAGACTAATAAAATATATTTATGTTTATAATAGTCAAGAGACACAATTTCATCTGACTTACCAACAGGAGAAAGTGTCTTTACTTTCCGACTGACTGCAGCTGCTTGGAGTCCTTGACTCCACATGGGTATAATTACACCTTTCCACTAACATAATAACACAGCACAAGCAAATCCAAATACATAACAGTTTATGACTTGTATGTAGGTCAGAATGAGCAAAGCATTTCTGTACTGATTATTTAGTTGCCTTGTTTCATCACAAACATCTACAATATGTACAAGTGGGATGACTAGTCAAATAATGCTAGTGCTTCAAGTACTAGTAATCATATGTGGGCTAAAACATCAAACAAAGTTACGCCAGGGACTCGAAACGGATAGAAAATGTTATTTCCACACCAACTTAATGCTCATTTCTACTCTGACTGACTTTGCCTGTGACTTCTGGAGGAGTGGAGACTGCGCCTGCGCTGATCCTGATTCTCGGCCCGTAGAGCTGCCAGGATCTTCAGGGCCGCCTGGGAGAGTGGACCAGCGTACAACCTGCCACTCGACTGCTCCATCTCCTCCCTAATACAGCGTCTGCTTCCTGTGGCTGTAGCTTTTACAGGGCAAAAAGGACAAGAAATGCATTTCAGTGCTGCACAGACCTGGTCTAAAGTAGAATTTCACAGAGATCTAAAAAAAATATTTGGGAACAAAATTATAATATTAACACTTCATGTTGATTCAACTGAATTTTATTTAACAGAAACACAAACAAGTAGAATAGAATAACAGGAAGATGTTAATATAAAACAAATTTTTTAGAAATACCACAATATTTTAACAGAACTACTCAAATTCCCCCAATTTAATCATATCGCCTTCACAAAAGAACAGTGGTTCAAACTTCTAATACAGTCATATTTATCCTCCAAAAGAATAATAAGTCCTTATTGTTATAGCAGGAGCAGAGGACGAGCTGAAACAGCTGGAAGAGGTCATCATGGTTTCACTGGTCTCCTCTGATTGGCATCTTGTTCTCCAGATCTTCCACTACTTTCTGCAGAAGTCGTGCATCCAAGTGGAAGAAGACGTACAATTCCCTTTCCCGCCGGAGCAGGGGATTGCGTTCGAGCTGAGAGCGCTTTGCTTTGACTTCTCCCAGGATTTCCTGCATCACCTGTTGCAGATTCTTCAACTGAGAATCGACTTCTACAAGTTTCAGTGTCAGTTCCTGTCGAGGGGGAGGAAAGCCGGATTAGAAAGTAAAAGCACATAAGGCTCAATCTAATCAAACTATTAAATTTTTTTTTTAGGTTTTTCACAAGTATTTCTCGAAACAAATGTTACACATTCACCACTTTATATGGGCTGTTAACTGGGAGAGTTATTTTATTTGAAAACACACAAAGAAAATGGTAAATGGACTGAACTTATATAGTGTTTTCTAATCCTTTTGACCACTCAAAGCGCTGTACACTAGAGTCACATTCACCCATTCGCACTCACAAATGCTCACACATTAATACACCAATTGGTAGGTAATTTGGGATTAAGTGCATCGACATGTGGCAGGATGAAGCTGGAATCGAACCTACAACCTTCCGATCACAAGACGACTCCTCTACCCACAGTTAGAAAAAAATCGTGTTTTTCTAAGTGCAAGTTTTCCACACACATCTTAGTTCCTGTGTGTTCGTCATCCAGAAGGCAGCCTGATGGCAACCCGTTCATGACGTGGCAGAAAATACTCTAAATGCAGCTCAGTGACACAAAACTGATGACTCACCACTACTAAGCAATACAATGTCCACGTTTCAAGGATGTTTGTTATCTACAAGTAGAACAAACAGCTTGGTGCGTCAGGAAAATAAAAACTTTTTGACAAAGATCTGCAATATTCTCTCTCCCCCCATTACAGTCATTGCAAAGTTGGTCCAGACAATAAAAAGATGAACAATCACTTGTTCAAGCTATATTACTACTACATTCTGGCAAACAAGACTGTACTAGATTTTAATTAATATTTAATTAACTAGTTAGTCACACCAAACAATGATTCTAGGGGTAAATAAAGATCTCCTTCCTCAGTAAAGTAATTAATTATACCGATTAATTCAGGACCTTGGTTATATGTTTAACAGAAGTAACACAGATTTTCTCTAGAGACTTCCTTACTATACAGAACTTTATAACCCAAAGCGCGACACTGCATCACACAGGTGCCAATAAAATGAATAGTGCTACCAGCTTCCCTCACCCAGAGTGACCGATGATTGTAAAATGAACAGACTCACGTTAAGAGCTGGTTACAGAACATGGCAGACCAAGAGAAGAGAAAAGAAAAACACCCACCTGTGCATTGGGACAAAGGGAGTCCTGGTCTGTAGTGGCCGTTGGACGTACCTGCGGGCCCAAGAGCAACTGCTGAAGTTCAGTGTATGTGGCCCTTTGGAGCGCTTCGCAGTCGCTGTACAGACGAGCGGCCATGTAGTGCTGTTCACGGCGGGCACCGGCTACCGAGTCTCGGATCAGCCGGATGTTGGTCCTTAGGTTTTGGGCCACTTGATTCAAACCTTCGTACGTTCGAAAAGGCTCTGATCGACCGCGGTCTGAGTCACGGTCAAGGATCTGAAGAAGTCTGAGAAGAAAAACCAACATATAAAAATGAGATGTCATTTGTAAAAAGGCAAGCTGTGGTTGCTGCAGCACTAATTGCTATGGCTAGTATCAAACATGTTACCAAATGGTTATCTTTACATCTACCAGAAAAAAATTGATTTAAAGAAGAAACTGAGTGAGACTCAGCAAAATCCTGACACTTGAAACAAAAATTCCTGCTTAAAAGATGTTCTAAAGCAAATGTCAAAGGCAGAGACAGTAATACACTCCTGAGGCAAAGATTAGAAAATAAAACACACTTTTTGCTTAGTTTTGCTGAAATTCTGCATGAACTTTGCAATGTTGTTTAATCCCATCCAGTTTAGCAAGTGAAGACTGGCACATCCACACTGTATTTCAAAGTCTGGCCACTGATCCTTTTCTCTCTCAAACTGTTAAGAAAAAGTCTTACCTGCATAAGGCAACATCCTTGGAGCTGATGATTGGGTTGGGTCTCGGGTTGACAGCCAGGTCTGGGTGAGCCAGGGACTCTATTCTCAGAAATGCTGCCTTGTCTTCCTCTGACAGTCTGCTATCAATTTCCATCAGTTGATTCTGGCAGCACTTCCACCTTCTCAACTCCAGCTCATGAGCCAAGAGGAGCAAGTCAAAGGACGCTTTCTGACGGAGTAAGTAGTCACGCACCTATGCGACGAGATTGATGTGGTTATTAAATTGTGAAGCAGATTTCTAGAGTCACAAAACAGCAGAGCTTCAATTTATTTTGACAGGGAAGTTGATGATACGGTGGATAAAATATGGCTAAACACGGGACAAAGCTTTCAGAACACCTGTTAGGAACTGCAAAAAGACTTCCAGACTGCAGTGAAGGTCCACCTTCCAGCAGGACAAAGACTATAAATATGCAACCCGAGTTAAAATCAAAAAGCTTAGATCAAAGCACATTCAATCTAACAGATCTAGTTATCAATGGAATTTAGAATCTGTTGTCAGACTTGAAAACTGATGTTCAGAGATATTCTCCATCCAATGAAAACCGGAACTGTTATTGCAGAAAAAAAGACAAAGACTTAAATTTCTAGATGTGAAAAGTTGGTAGAGATCTACTCCATAGCATTTTAAATGGGGCAAAAAGTGGGTCTAGAAAATATTAACACACCATACGAATTGTTTGGTTCTTGACCCACAAACGGATTACCAAGCATCGCATGAATCCTAAAATGGTATTTCAGAGTACATTGACCCTCCCAAAGTGTTAAATAATGTGAAATCAGTATATTTAGCGACTCACCTGGTCCTGCCTAGAAGTGTAGTAGTTTTGCCTGGCAAGTTGCAGTGCCAGGTCTCCCCTCACCACAGGAACATTCAGCAGCCTGGCCGACTCTCTGAGAGCTGACAGTACCGGTCCATTAAGCAGCGCTTCCAGCTCAGCCTCCACAGCTTGCAGTTCTTTCTTAGTGACGACATCACGCATGTGCAGGGAGGAAGAGGTTGAAATGCTCTACAAGGATGACAATAACAGACACAAAGGTACTGTATGTTTTAAAGACAAATCAGGACCAGCAAAGCTTAAGTATTAATTTGTTCACAGCACGTTAATTTATCTTACCTTTGTATGACGAGCCTTTTCTGAGAGCCAGTCCAAGCCAGCCTTGACAGCCTTCTCTTCTGCCAAAGCCTGCATCAGCTGGTGCTGAGCCACAATATGCGACCACTGAAGTCGGGCCATTTCTGTCCTCCTGTGCTCAACCACCCGACCTGATCCACTTTTACAGTCAGTATTCTTCTCCTTTTCATCTCCATAAGAGCTGAGGTCAAGGACCTGGAAGTGCTCAGAACATGACGTCTCGACAATGTCTGATATGGAATGGAAAAAATGCTTCCGAGTGAAGGCGGTGAGCGTTTTTGTGTTGCTCTCCTCTTGATTTAAGTAGGGATCCAAAGATAACTGAGAGAGGAGAACCTTCGGGTTTTTGGAAATGGAGGGCTTTAACTGGTCCGCTTTTTGACTAGCTTCTGGCTGAGGGAGGAACGAACCGAGCCTGCCAACCTCATCCGTTAGGTTTTGCAACACCGCGTTGGTGTCAGCATTCTCTGCTCCAATCGACGCGATAGCTTCCTTAAGCTTGCATGTAGCACGGTCCAGCTCAGCATCAAGTTGCAGGTCAGCATCCGCATGGGATGTGGCTGCTACCTGCAGCTTGTTGTAGCGCCGCTGCTTTAACTCCTTCTCTTTACATAGCGCCTGGACTTCTGCCTCCAAGTCTTCTATGGCCAAATCCCCCTCAACCACAAACACAGAGGACGAAGAATGTGGTCCCAAGATGTTTGTGCTGCTCCCATCAGAAGGTCCTATGGTTTTGAGAACTTCTGCCAGTGATGGTTCATCCAGGATATGTTTGCCAGACTTCTGCAACTCCTGAAACGCAACCGCCTCCTCTGTGGTGAGAACATTCCTTTGGTTGAGGGTGCGACAGACGAAGCGCAAGAAATGAAGGTTCTCCGGGGCGCAGTCGAACAGCCAGTCAAACTCTGAAGCCTGCAGTGAAGCTGCACCAGGATATCCCAGACGGCCCAGGGCCTCCACAAACTGGGCACCGTTTAACATGTTTAACCTTACACTGTGCTGCTCAGTCATCCAGCAGCACAATGCATAGCAAGAACAATGACAGTCAGAAGAGACATTGAAATAAGTAAATGTATTAATGACCTTTTGAATTTAGATTAAGCACATGTTTATTAAAGATTAAGCTGATCAAGTAAAAGATGGTCAATTTCCATCTGTAGCCCACTGACTGAAGAGTATCTCCAAATTTTACATTCACCGTCTATGGAAGTTAAGTACCGTACATGCCAAGTATTACGTTTGACTCTATCCACTGTTTAATAAAGACCCCCTAACTAGGTCACTAAAAATATGAAAATACAGGATTTTACATCCTATGATAATTAGCAGGTCTAAACATAATTGAAACTTCACTATATGCAAAGGCCAGTTAAGTCTGTCAGAGGTATAACAAAACGAAAATTTAAGCAAGGTTAGTATTTGTTCATTGGATATTATCGGTACCATGGCGATAAGATGTGTAAATATCATAGAATCAACTAGTCATCATTACTAGTTGATTTACAACACGGCCAAACTCTGCTGTTCACATGACGCAGTCGATTAAAACTCTGCGTTAGCACAAATACTGACATCAAAACATGCATAATGTTCCAAACAAAACATTTAAACATCAAATTATTGTACATTAGGAGTTACGAAAGATAAAAGTAACACTGTATGAAAATGAAAAGTCGTAATGCCGAGTTTAGCAACAAACCTTGGCGGCTAGCTTGGAAGCTACAAAAAGACATATGTAGCGCGTGAGACTGTATGACTTGAACGTACTGCAACCTTGACGGGTATAATGAGTTTAGCCCTTTGGTTTTGTTTGAACCCAATACTTACAGTTCGACTCAAAATGATCCAATTTTATCCGTTAACAGTTTCAACGATGGCCTTCCTCGCGCCAACTTTCCAAACTGAGCGTCGTGACGTTTTGCGTCATACGTAAGAGGCTGACCTGTTAATTCAACCAATCACAGTTGTGTGGGGAGAAAAGCTCGTGTTCCGCCCTCTGCCGCAAATAAATACATCTACTACCTGACTTAACTCACAACCTCTACTTATTTAGCAGCTCTTCTGTGACTCTATAGCTACTACTAATACTACTGGTAAGTCGGTAAAACACTAAAACATGTACAGCGAAGTGTTTTTGCTTTTTTAATTGAAGCATTTTTGAAGTTACTTGTGCTATCTTGTCACTTGTTAAATTTAAATTTCTCTACAAAATATAATTCGCAATATTTTGACGTACAACCTGTAAAATGAGTGCTTTATATGGTCTTTTGCTGGTGTTTTTAACGCCTGTATCTCAGTTTTTATTCTGCTAACTGAACACGATTTTGATACTTCCTTTGAGTTTTTAATTTTTAACCAGGCAATAAATTAAGACTGCTTTGATATGATCCTGCATGTTTGATCTCTCTCCGCAGCCCTCAGTAAGTCACCATGGTTCAGTCCAAGTCATGGGTTATGGTCAAGCATTTCGATGGCTTCCCAAAGATCAGCGACTTCCAGCTCAAGGTGGACGAGCTGCCTGAGCCTAAAAACGGAGGCAAGAATAGATCTCTCATTCTGAAGAACAGCAAAAAGTTGTTTGTCTCTAACGTTGCTTGTTCTAACAAAATGTGATCCATCTTGGTTTTGTTACAGAGGTGCTGATAGAAGCAGTATTTCTCAGTGTGGATCCATACATGAGGTAAAATGACAACATGAATCCAGATTTGACAGTTGTTACCAGTTATTACTTAATCACCTTAGAATAATTTATGTATCCTGCATTAAGTCTGTACTTCTCTTTTATTCAGACCTTTCAGCAAACTCTACATGAAGGAAGGGGATGTTATGATCGGAACTCAAGTTGCAAAGTAAGAAGAACTTTCTTAGACGCAGAAAAAATCTGTTGACAGATTTTAAATGTACACATAAAATAACTTTAAATTATATTCACTTCCCATTTCAAGAATAGGACATTGGTTTTCTACAGCCTACATTTACAAAGTTTTGGATTCATGAACAGTAGGTATATTGTTCAGTAATCTCAGCAGATTTTCCACATTTTGTCGCCCTGCAAGAGTTTTGCTTTTAGCAAAATTAAAGTCTTTGCTTTCTCAGAGGATTTTAAGGACTGTATTTCTAAAATATTCTTTCTCTTTCTTATGAATGGTTTTATGTACTAAAACAGATATTTCTATTTATATATCTACGCCTGACCCGAATTAACATTTTGAACTTTCCACCTCTATTGCTTAGCTTGTGTAACATGGTTGTTCTCAGGTGAAGGAGGAGCGGTTTGTAGTAGAGTCCTTTGTTTGCAAGCCATTAAGTGCAGCAGCATGATTTATGTGAAGGGGCAACGCCTCGTATAAAACAAATATAACATTAGCGCATGCTGCGAGTTTATTCTAGTAGTAGCAAATTTATTCTATTCTCATTCAGCTTGAACAAAGAATATGTTAAGTAAGCTAATTTAAGGCAGAGTCTAGCTAGTACTGGATTTACACATTTTTAGAAAAATATTTCAATGATATTGCAGTTTTATAGAAGTGTTTATATTCTATGCTGTTATAGCTTAAGTTATACATTTAAAAGAAACAAAAGTTGCTAATTACATTTCTAAACTTTCTAAGAAGCTGAACACAGTTTTCTGGTCTTGACAGACAGCTTATTACCATAACATTCTTTTAAATTTATTGCTATCCAGCCTTGTAATCTGTAAAACAATAACTACTCACATAGAAGAACATATAAGGGAATCTGTTCCATCTGTTATAGGATTATATTGATGTGTGGATTAAGTCAACAATTCATAATAGCCTTCTCCTTCTTGGAAATGCTACTTCTAAAGGTTTCCATTGTCCATAACAATGGACATAGAAAGTGTGTAAACCTCTGTGAAAATGTCTAATGAGATAAATGACTTCAAAACATAAAAAGACATATATTCTGTTATGGGAGGCAAATAATAAATCAATAAATTTGCACACACCTAAACTAATATGTACCTTGTAGAAGCACCATCTCATTTAATTGCAGTCAGATTGGGTGGGGCTCTAATTTACACAACCATATTCGGGTGAATCTGCGGATTTTCAGTTGGATTTACATCCGCTCTCTGGCTTGAAGATAAATAACCCCCAGAGCATCAAGCCCCCATCACCATATTTCAGTGTGTTGTTGCTATTTTTTGTGTCAAACATCTCTTTTTTTAGAATTGTGACCCAAAATTTGATGATACGTACAGCAGGCTACACGTATAGAGGCCATTATTTCTTGATGCAGACATCTAGGTCAACTCTGAATAAAAGTAACAAGTGGCACGAAATCCTTTTGATCACTTGTAACCAAGCAGCAGTAGAGTAGAGCGTCATCCAGATGAGTAGCGTCTGACTTTTTTCGCTACTGCGTGTTTGTTCAGTCTGTTTTTGCCTTACTCTATTTTTGACTAATGAAGATGAGCCCCATTAACTCAAACACACTTCCAACATAGTGTAGCTACTGCTGGACTGAACTAAGTTGCAGTTTTAAATTGTACTATGTGAATAGATCTGAAATCACTGTTCAATATCTGCTGGTTACTGTTATTTGCAGATTAAGAATCTTAAGGTATCCATACAGTTTTCATGATTTAAAAGTTTTAAAAATGTGTCAAGTTGGCACCACACTGAGTGAAGTTGCTTGCTAGAAAACTGACTTGTTTTTATGTTTTTTCTTTTCTTTTTCATTTTTGCGTAGGGTGATCCAAAGTAAAAACTCTGCATTTCCTGTGGGGAGTCACGTTGTGAGTAGCTGTGGTTGGAAAACTCATGCCATCAGTGATGGGAAGGACCTCACTCTCCTCATGGCTGACTGGCCCAAGAACGTGCCAATGTCGCTGGCTGTGGGTGCCATCGGCATGCCTGGGTAAGACGGGTGTTGGCTTCACTATGTTTGCTTTAAGGTAAATGGGTACGATGGAGTTACTTGATCTGGTTGCCAGGATTATAGTATTATATTATATTGGTATGCTAGAGTTGCACCAATCAGACTTTTCCCGGCCGATACCGATTTTTGGCTGATTCTGATCCAAACATTTGCCTCTCACTTTCATCTGTTTCATAAACTTAAAACCATTCATCAGAGCGTGTGCTGTTGGTGGATGTGTTTACATACCAAAAATGTCAGACGTTCTTAGTTTGCTGTTTAAATAGAAATATAGTTAACACATGCCATAGGGGTTAATGACTAACATTGTTCTGAAAAAAAAAAACAATTACAAGCTTCTATGCATATCAGAAAAAAATCCAACTTCAGAAACCAATGTTTTCCCGTTCCCTCCTGTCTGCAGACTGACTGCTCTGTACGGCGTCGAAGCCGTTCTGAAAGCTCAAAAAGGCGAGACTCTGCTGGTGAACGCCGCAGCCGGAGCCGTGGGCACCGTGGTGGGACAGATCGGCAAGATCCACGGCTGCAAGGTGGTGGGTTCAGCCGGGTCAGACGCCAAAGTGGCCTACCTGAAAGAGCTGGGCTTTGATGAGGCTTTCAACTACAAAACTGTCCCTTCCCTGGAGGAGGCGCTGAAGAAGGCTGCGCCTGAAGGATATGACTGCTTCTTTGAAAATGTAAGCTGGTATAGCTCTAGATGTCCTTGAACTCCTCCTGTTTGAAATCTTGTTTCTAACTTGTGGTTTTGTCTTGGTTTTAGGTTGGAGGTCAGTTTTCAACATTTGCTCTGCAGCAGATGAAGGAGTTTGGTAGAATAGCCGTGTGCGGAGGCATCGCCACGTACCACGACGCTGCGCACCAAACAGGTGTGTCCCTGGTGAAACGTCAAAAATATTCATACCCTTTTTAAAGCTTTTTTTTGTTGTTGTTGTTTTTGTCTTAAATCTACCCTAAACTTTAGTGTGTTTTATTGGAATTTGATTAAACAACAACAAAACGCAGTGAATAAAAGATAACAAAACTGGTGTATATTTTTCAAATTGTTTAAAAAAAATTTAAATGTGAAGTTCATAAGTATTCGGCCCTTTGACTCTGATACTTCTGAATAAAATCCTGTGAAAACAACAGGATCTTTTGAAGCCTTAAAGGTTTGATTAGTTAACGACAAGGATGATCCTGTGTTCCTTATACACAAATCTTCAAAGGTATTACTATTTCCTTTCATGTCACAGTTAATTATACTCATACATTTCAATAAGACATGTCAAAGTTTGTGGTTGTAATTCTACCAAAATGTGACCTTTTTTTTCCAAAATTTTCATACTTTGTACACTAGAGAGCGACCTCGAGTAAAGCTGTGCATTATGCAGGGTCCATCTCTTGTTTCAGCTTTATAATGTTGGGTATATCTTTCCCAGGGCCTTACCCTCTAACCACCATAAACTGGAAGCAGGTTAAGATAGAAGGCTTCATGCAAAGTAGGTGGCAGAGCGATCATCCCCAGGGGCTCAAGAAACTGATGGGGTGGTACAAAGAGGTATTATTGCTTTTCAGGTTTTTTTTCCCGTGAATATTTAAGCCACGTGTCCTTCCATGTGAGCGTAATGTCTGCGTTGTGCCTCTGCAGGGGAAGCTGAAGAGTCGGGAGCACGTCACCAAGGGCTTTGAAAACATGCCGGCTGCTTTCATGGGGATGCTGCAGGGAGAAAACATCGGCAAGGCTATCGTCACTGTTTGACGCCTCACCAAGGGAGAGGCGTCAAACCTTTTTTTTACAGAACACACTCAGTTTGACAGAGCAATAATAATTATTATTGATTACCCCAGAAATAAAATAACCACAAACATCAGGCTATTTAGTCATTGATTATTTTTAAAATATGAAAAATCTTCTTATATTCTTGTGCCTTTATGTGCAGTGTGAATGTTATGTCACTAGAGTGACATAATAATTATTGAATATGTATTCACTACAAGATTTTGTATTGATTAATAAATGTTTTTTCCAGCAGATTGTCCTGTGTGTAATATATTTCTTCAATGTCTGAATTGATGTAAAATACTGTCAGGGGCAGGTGCCTGAAATATTTGCATGAGCTCAGTTACGCTTTTGTTGTTAACAGCTGTCTTTTGTTTGAGCAGTAAAAAAGACTGCAGATTTGAATTTCATTGGGTTGGGGAGATGCTGAGGATGAGGTTCAGTGAAAACACAGGACTGATGTGAATATGAAATTGGCTCTCAAGGCCTCAAAACCAAGCAGTTTTGTCCATTTGTTGTTTTTATTTTCCAATTACAAATTAATATGTTACGAGGGAATACTATATTTTGTCAAGTCATTATTTGAAAATAAAAATCAAAATAGTGCAAAATTTGCTTTTGAATGATATTTTTTGGTATTCACATCCTTTGAAAAGGTGTTGTGTTGTTTTAATGTTACACGTAACACCCCTTGTTTTGGGGCTTATTAAAAATTTTAAAAAGCCCTAAAATGTCAGTCACACCAGCAACTTTAAAGAACTTGTTAATCATTACCAAAAAAAACTTTTATATTGCCATATTGTTCTGTTGAGCCATGGTGCAATTCTGATGGTCAACATCCGAATTGTTGGTGCTTTTAGAAGAGCAAATTAGTCAAAATGGGAACTCTATTTGATCTGTTAGACGTTTGGGCTGCATTAGCTGTTTAGTTAAATCATTCCACACAGGCCAGTCCTCCTGTCCACATGATTTAAGGAGCCTTGGTCATCTATCTCCCAACTCACTTTTGATGGATTCTGAGCTCTGCAGATCAATAACTCTTTAAAAGCTGTAGTTTTGGAGATTTTCTGACACAGTCATGGTCCATGTCATACTCAACCAACTCTTATGCCTGCCTGCTTTTCCTGTACTTTGCGCACCAACTTTGAGAACAAAACGTTGTTTTTCTGCTTAATATGCACGCCCACTAACTGGCTCACTGTTTTTCACTTCAACTATCAGAAGTAGATGTTTTATCTATCCCTTTTGTATCTGTTTATTTTTTAAACAATGGCAATAGCTACTTTTATTATCTGAAGCAGCAGGCGACAGTCATTGTGGTTTTAACTTTACGCCACAACGCCGTGCCACCCCCTTGAAGTCGAGCTCCGTCAGTGTTCTACGTCATACGTAAAGTTGTTTGTGAAACGTGATTGGTCTATACCAATCACGTTTCACGCTGGACCCGTTTTTCCCGCCCTCTCTTCTCGAGGCATTTAACTTCACTTCTTGGCAGGACCAACACTCTTCAGAGTTTAGCTGACTGGTGAAACTTTATTTGGTAGCAAACCCGCTGTTAGAGCTGAAAAACTAAAGTTCTCACGGTTTTACTGAAATAGGGAAGTGCAGCAGCCCGACAGAGTGAGTGCGCTTCTTTCATAGCTTTTGAACTGTTGGCTTTATGTGTTTCGACTGTTAATGATGCTTTAGCCTTGTTGACCCTCCCGTTAGTTTGTTTGTTTGTTTTTGTGTTTTGAATACAGTAATTTTACAGCAATGTTCTCTTTTTATTCTCACGCGAAACGTTACACAGTTGGCGAAAACAATGGCATCTTCCTGTTTTTTTGTTTTTTTTAATTTTTACAGATGCACGTCTGGATATGTGTGGACATGTTCTGATTCTGTTTCAGATTCGTTCATTTTTACTGAAGCAACAGCTGCTATCAACTCTCACGGATGTTTTAATATTGAATGTAATTAACTTCATAAGCAACATATATAGTTGATCAAAAAACAGAAGCAAATCCGGAGTGTTTTCGTCACACTAATGTTTTTCTGAGTTTTATAAAAACCTAAAGTGTCATCACTTAACTGCAGTCACCCAAGACCATCTTATCTAGAAATGCTGACTTTCTTTTGACCAATTCTGATGTTGGTGTGTTTTTATTGGAGGTAGTAGTTTTAAATCTTCTCCTTAACCTCTATCTGACTTTTGTTAAATGGTACATGAGAGCACACTGATGGTCCAGGCATTTATTGATTGATAAATGACTGGACCATCTATCATTTTAGCTCTTGTTGTTGATGCGCTTAAGGAATTATGAAAAAAAAAAAAAAGATTTTTCAGTATTTAACCTGCAGTCAGAGGAGATCATGAAAAATTGTCCAATTCTGGCAGATCGTTTTTGTTTTCGTACACTAAATGGGTATTTGACATGTTTTAATTATACTTCAGTATTATATTAAGATCTCTGCAAAACCAGAGATCACACTTTGCCTTCCAAAATCTGGTTTGTAATGATTTCAGAGTGGGGTTTTTTTTGCTACTTTTCTATTAGCTTTTGTCTAGTCTTTGTACCTGACTTTGGTAATTTATTGTCCATATGTTTATTGGCTTGAAGAAATAAGAACAAACATCTTTAAAAAGCAGGCAAAAAGTACCTGAAATCGATGTATTCATAAAACACGACACGTAAGAGATGCATATAAATCCCATTTTAGCTAATAGCACCTTTAAAATGAACATTTTGGTTCTTGAATGCTATTTTTCTGTGTCTTAATGCTAACCCTTTCTTATAGATTCAACTGAAAATATGAAACTAAACAATGAAGTAAAAAATGTTTGTAGTTTTCCATTATTTATATACATTTCTGGCTCACATTTTAGGTTTTTATGCCTGATGATTCATAGGTTGGAGTTTTAATGATTTTTAAAGTTTAACTTGACCAAAAATGCCCAACAAATCTCATGTAAAGCTTAGGCAGGTTGGGTACTAACTAGATCTCACTGCTTTTTTTGGACTCTTGTGAGTTGGCTAAATAAAATGCATATCTGCAAAACCCAAAGGGCATCTTATGTAGATCTTACCTGTTTGGGTATTGAAAAAAGTAATTCTTGAAGAAGAAATCCAGGACCAAACCAAGAGTTGTCCTCTGACAAATATATGTCAGTGCCTCACATGCGCCATTATGTAACTGTAGGAATCACATTTGAAACCGTTTTTTTGGTAATTTCCTGCTGATTAGGAAGTTGGGGAAGTGCACTGCTTTCACAAAAGAAAAAATATATAGACCCTTATCCTGTGATTATGAGATAAGATGTCTACTTTTTTTCCCCTTGGGTGAAAACTATGTACTTGTGCAGGACGTGCCCAATGAAATTCTTAAAAAGACCTTCATAAAACCTATAGAGCTGACCACCTTTTTCTGACTCTTTGGAATTATACTTACAGAAACCAGGTGCAACTCAAAATGTTGCAGAAGTGAATAATTATATTTTCTTTCTGATGCATTGTGATGAGGTAACTTTTATTCTTTATAGCACTAAATGTTTCATAGCTGTGCTCAATGTTCGTTCCTTTTTTATCACAACTGGCTGGTCTTTCTCTGCCTGCAGCCCTAAGTGAGTCACCATGGTTCAGTCTAAGTCATGGACTCTGGCCAAGCATTTCGATGGCTTCCCAAAGGACAGCGACTTCCAGCTCAAGGTGGAGGAGCTGCCTGAACCCAAAGATGGAGGCAAGAAAACATTCTTTTTTGTCCTTGTTCACATTTCTTTCACTTTTCTACCAAAATCAAATAACCTTTAGATTTTATTTTCTTTTATTTACACTTTGTATACATCGAGCTATTTAGTAAAGGCCTCAGAGTTGTGTAATAGATCATTAGCTATTATCATGAATACCAAGGAACACAGTCGAGGCCAAAGATGTGGGGAACTGTAAAGGTGCTTTAGGTTATGAAGTAACATCCGCTGTTTAGATAATCGCACAGAGTTCTGTTCAGTTTATCATCTTAAAATGTGAAGAGTTTCGGCACAGCTACAAATCAAACATCCGTTAGACACCTTTAAAAAAAAGTAATAAGGAGAAATTAAGACAAGTTTTAGTTCCTACAGTCCATGTAGAGGACACAGGAAGTGCTCTGGTCAGATAGTGTGAACAAAAGTGAAGCCTTTGGCCAGCATGCAAAACGCTGTGGGCGCTTATTTATTGAAAAAGAGCACAGATTGAGTTGTAAAAATAGCCATAAGATGAATGCAATGTCTGATTTAGGAGCACCGGCCAAACTCAGTGTATGAGGAAGCTGCAGTTGGTGGTGCACCCCTAATTTAAAACGATAAAAGGCTAGTTCTAGACCAGATCCGTTCTAACATCAAAAAGTTTAGTCTGACCACCAGTAAAATTGAAGACAATGGGCGTCTGTGCTAGAGTTACCACTGGCTAAAGGGTGTGGAAGGAAGTTGAGTCACATGAATTAAAAGAAAACAACGTACTCCAATACAATACAAAAGACTGCAAATATGACATTTTTCTTTCAGATTTTAATCTGACAGTGCCACAATGGAGGATTATCGGCCTTCTAAAAGGCACAAAAAGACATAAAACATAGTTCTTCACACAAGTAAGGGCTCGGCGGGTGTTATGCAACCTCTCATTTTAATGGATTAACGGTCATATTTCTGATGTGCAGGGTAGAATCCTGTCTCTGCCTCAGAGCTTTCAGACGCTGCAGAGCAAATAAAATCTGAACTTTACCAATTGCATTCACATCACATATTTCTCAGAATCAGACATATTTGCCTTGACTCAGATCCGTCTGTTTTGCATGGAAGAATGGACAATGTGCAAATCTGACAGAGTCAGAACAGCTACAGCAACAAAAAGCAACCCAAAAAACTGGTGGGTGGTGAACAGCCGTTACTTGAAAGAGAAACTGATTTTATCTACCGGTCTTATCTAACTCCACAAAGTCTGAAAATCAGCCTTTTTTGCTTTACAGTGGCTGACAAAAAAAACTGGAGGCAACAAAAATAAAAAAGCTAGCCCTAGAAGATATCCATCTGGGCACTGTTAGCTGTTTTACAGTGCCACATTGTTTTACTTAGGAGTTATCTGGAGAGAGAATTCACACACGAGAGACAAGAAAATGTCTCTTTTGCTTGTGGGATCAGTACAGAATATCACAGTTGTGTCACATGACGAGAAAGACACACACATGGACTCTAACCCAAAGAGGTTAAG
This sequence comes from Micropoecilia bifurca, assembly GCA_903067075.1. Lineage (NCBI taxonomy): Eukaryota > Metazoa > Chordata > Actinopteri > Cyprinodontiformes > Poeciliidae > Micropoecilia > Micropoecilia bifurca. The sequence continues at coordinate 8,488 of CAEGAF010098531.1, read as the reverse complement.
CTGACCAACGGTGAAAGACAATGGGCGTCTGTGGAGTTATAGTTTGCTAGGGGTGTGAAAGGAGGTTGGGCCGTGTGAATGGAAAGAAAACGTTACAATACTGCAAAAAAAGACTGTAAAAACCAAAGATTTGTTTCAGATATTTCAGATTTGAATTTGACAGGGTCACAATAGAGGATTGTTGGCTTTCTAAAGGGCACAAAACAACTGAAATTTAGATCCTGACATAAATAAACGCCTGGCAGACGTTGTGACAGTCCAGCCCACTGGGACATGTCTGCACATGTGCCGTTGGCTTTCCAACTGTTGCCAACTTTTCACACACACACACAAAAAAAAATCATCATGCTTTTTAAAGATCAGTGACTGGCCAGAAAATTGCAATCGGTTCACTTCTACAAATTAATGACCAATGTGTGCTGAATTCAAATGTGCACCACACTTTTCAGATTGACCTTTCCTTCAGCTTCACCATTGACGATGCTCTCCTTTGTGTTTGTTTGCTTATTAGGAGAATAACCGCCAAGGTGGTTACTAATCTTCCTGGGGTCCAACTAATAAAAACACAAAAATATTAGTTCAACACATAGGGCAGTTTCAGCATTGACAGATAATATGCGTAAGATTAGTCAGACATAACATTTTACAGATAACGCATATAAACCTGTATTTAAAATATATATAGCAATTTCTGTGCTCTTAAAAGAAAGTGTGCTTTTTCAATCTTTTCAATCTTTGCTTTAAAGTGGAATACATTTCTGAAAAGTGTATTCCTTTTTCAGGAATACATGTACTCAATTCCCTTTATTCTTGGAATAAATTCAGGAAGTTATTCCACTCCCGAGTTGCTCCGCAGACGACAGATTTCTGTTACAAGTTCGTCTTTTCACAGTTTGCAATTCGGTCTCAAAGGAGTATCTGGTAAAGCGATTATGCATCTGATGAGAATAAATCCGTTTTTCATGAAATGATTCAGGTCTCCCTGTTGGTGTTGATAAAAACATGTCTCGGTTTGAGGTTGTAGCTTCACAAAATGCGAAAGGGTTTTAGGGCTTTGACTGCTCTCAAACTCTTTCTAAATAATCTTTAGACATATTGTTTATTTCTTTCAGAGGTGCTTTTGGAAGCAGTTTTTCTCAGTGTGGATCCATACATGAGGTGGGTTTTCTGGAACAAACTCCCAGAATATTCCAAAACTCTGTGCCTTTAAATCTAGACTAAAAACTCACCTGTTCAGAGTTGTTCTTGAAGCTTAATCGATTATGAATTTAAAGACGGCACTTGACTAAATGTACTGTTTCAATTGTTGATTGGATGTTGCATTGGCTTTGTGTTTCTGTGTTTTTATCACGTAAAGCACTTGAAATGCTTCGTTGCTGGAATGTGCTACACAAATGCATTTTTTTTCAACTTGCTTTAGAATGCAATCATGTTAAGACTTCAACAAACTGTAATGAAAGAGTGTTATTGCTTCTGGTGTCCGTAGGCCGTTCAGCAGGTCCCACATGAAGGAAGGGGACGTGATGATTGGAACTCAAGTGGCGAAGTAAGAAAAAACGACCGCTGTCCTGCTCACCCACCGAAAAAAAACTTCACGATGCATTTTGCATGTCTGATGCTTACCAAAGCAGAACTCTACCTTTACTCGTGGGTTACTACCAAAACCTTTGGTTCAGTGTGAGTCTGTAGCAGAGAGTATTCGCGGCACCCTAAGCATTCTTGGCTGGATCATTGTAGATACAAATCTGTTGATGTTTTGTTGGTGTCCTCCAGAGATAAAGCTCTAAGTTAAAAGAAAAAGCCTTTCAGGGAAATAGTAGGAGGTTATGTCTTGCATTTTTCACATTGCTTTACCACAATGCAGAGGAAAACATCTGCCGCATAGTTGAAGTGCAGCCATAGCAGAGAACTCGAAAGGATCTTTAGATGTGCAAGAAGTTAACCATTAACCTCAAGTTTCCACTGAGGTCTAATAAATAGTCTATATGTGAGAGCATTGCTTTTTCCTTTTCAGAGTGTATAATCTTAAAGTCACAGGCTGAGGGAGCGGTGCATTGTTAGAATAAAAGAAGGGGAATGAAACACAACTTCAACAGTTTTATTATGTTGTATTTTGGTCATGTAAGTTGCAAAACAATTTAAAATAAATCAATATGTTGCGTTTCATTCAAACTCCTCCTTGAAGTTCACAAAATATTTTCTTTATAAGACCAGGCCACCAGGGGGAGCAGTAATGAGCCAGCGAATGCACATCTAGTAATGCAAGACTGGGAACAGATATGGAATAGAATAGAAATGTTCTCCAAATGTAAGGACACAATAAGAAAAACAATGTCATGAAAAAATAGCAACTGCAGATGAATTAGTTTTTCACCAACTCCGATTTCAAAATCTAACATGGCCGCCTCATGTAGTAGTCTAATAACTGTTTGACAATGTAATTTGCACTTTTGCAACCACTATTGCTGTTTTATAGTTGCTACAATGGTTGAAAGTACAAATAAATAAATGCATCACTCTTTAGTTGAATTGGTAATGATAATTGGCCTGACTGCTGAACACGGCAGAACTAGATACCAGGACTTTGTTCTAGGTCCACGCAGAGATGAACACGGTAAATTTTCATAAATGGTTGAGAAGAAACATGCGTCCCACAGTATCACAGGACGACGCAAAAACCACACAGCATGTGTAATGACTGCATGTAGCTTTTAAAATGTAGTCATTAATCAAATTCCACTTTAAATGGTGTTTTATCATGTGGCTTTTCTGGTTCAAAAATATTGACAGGACTAATTTGCTTCTGTGGAATTTTATTTAATTACACAAGTCCCCAATGGCAAAGACTTTTCTTGCACCTGATGTATCCTTTGTCATGACACAAATGCATTTTGTCCTGCGATGGAATCAGAAATGTCACTGACAAGTAACTGTGTGCAGGGTGACGCAGAGTAAAAACTCAGCATTTCCTGTGGGGAGCCACGTTGTGAGCCACAGTGGTTGGAGGAGCCACTCGGTCAGCGATGGGGCAGACCTCACTCCCATCATGGCTGGCTGGCCTTCAGACGTTTCGCTGTCTCTGGCTCTGGGTACCATCGGCATGCCAGGGTGAGACGGGCTGCATGTCTGCCGGCACAATATTATCATGACCACAGACTCTGTATTGTAAAGAAGTGCAATAAGTATTGTCTAAATATTTATGGGTCACACATTCACACTCTCTGTGCTATGAATTTGCTCGATCGATGCTTGTTTCATGTTGCATAAAGTGTTTTGGAAGATGAAGCGGGAAGTATTTATATATCACAAGTCACCCTTTTTTGTGAAATTTACCAACATTAGGTATTATGCCATACTGCAGGTCTTCCTGATGAAGCACTTTGCAGATATACTGGTTCCAGCTCAGTGGATTAGAATTTTTTCAATAATTCAGTTTGAAAAGTAAAACATAAATATTCTGATTACACACATAGTGAAATATGGTAGGCGTTTCTTTCCATATTATTATTATTATTTTTTATGATGATGGCTTTCACCTAATGCACACTTGTCAAACTCGAGGCCCGGGGGCCAAATCCTGCCTCCCACAGCTTCTCATGTGGCCCTCTAGACTCAAGAGGGAAGCATAAATAAAACCTTTGAGGTAACAGTTGTTTGGTTAAAAAAAATTTATCAATCAAATCAACGCTTTAATGCCAAATACCGCCTATTAGTCCTTCCAGTTTTTCTGTGAAATTCACTCAAATTCAACACATCCAGATTTTTTTTTTTGCATTCATTCATAATTGGGAGTTTATTGAACTTTTTTTTTTTGTAAGAAAACGTTAAGTTAATTTATGCTAACTTCCACCTGTAGGTGGCAGCATTTCTTACCTGTGATGCACTGCTGCCTCAGCCTGACTTGGTATCAAGTAATCGAGCAAAAAGTCACAGATATCACAAAAGGTCTTGCAAATATTTCTGATGCATTTTTGCAAAATCAGTTATTTTGATTGCAGAAAAATCATGAAATCCAAGAGGGATTGATCAAGCTATTTATTAATATTTTAGTTGTTTTTTTAGTGGATTTTATAGATACATTCTCAGCCCTTTGAGAACAGTCGTGATCTTGACGTGGCCCCGAAATGGGAATACATTTGACAACCCTGACCTGAATTCAATAGAGGCTCCATGGAACTGGTGGGGGAAACAGGATATGGGAGTCGACTGTTTTTTACCTATTTTGTCTCCTGTCTGCAGGCTGACGGCTCTTTACGGAATAGAGGAGGTTCTCGGACTGCAGAAGAACGAGACCCTGCTGGTGAACGCCGCAGCCGGAGCCGTGGGAAACGTGGTGGGACAGATCGCCAAGATCAAGGGCTGCAAGGTGGTGGGTTCAGCCGGGTCAGACGACAAGGTGGCCTACCTGAAAGAGCTGGGCTTTGACGAGGCTTTCAACTACAAAACCATCCCTTCCCTGGAGGAGGCGCTGAAGAAGGCTGCGCCTGAAGGATATGACTGCTTCTTTGAAAATGTAAGTGAGGTTTGGTGCCGTTATCTTGAAATAACCAGAGGTGGGCAGAGTACCCAATTGTCATAGCCAAGTAAGGGTAGCACTGCTTCGACACATTTTTACTGAAGTAAAAACGTATTTGGTGAAATGTCTACTCAAAACGTAACTGATTAAAACGTAAGATTTAATATATTTTTTTAAAAATGTATTAAATATTAAGTCATTTTCAAATTCTGGCATTTTTAAAACCAAAATACCAAATTCAAGCAGAATCCCCCCTCCCCCCCATATAAAATTTGAAGCTAATACTTACAGTAGGTTATTTATATGGAGTGTATGTTAGAAAAGGATAAAATACTTCCAGTGACAATGTGTGTGTTAAAGTGCAAAAATGACACGACCGACTCAACATACTCATGTTGGAAGAAAATAACAGCAGAGCAACAAAGATTGTGTTCAAATATGTCTGACTATAACTTAAAGTGTAGATGTGTAGCTGTGTTTTGAGCGTTTCTGGTTAAAAATATGTTTATTCATTCAGTGAGGTTACTTCTAGTGGGTAGAGAAGTCAGAAATTTTACAAAAGTAAGAGTAGTGATACTTTATAACAATATTGCTCAAGTAAAAGTAAAAAGTATGTTGTTGTAAAACTACTCCCAAAAGTGCATCATTTAAAAAGAAAATGTTGCTCCTGTAAATGTAACTGAATGAATATAGCTAGTTACTGCCCACCTCTGGAAAAAAATGTAAGTTTTCATCCAGTTTTTGACAAATTTGTACTTTTATTAGGTCGGAGGTTATTTTTCAACTGTCGCCCTTCCACAAATGAAAATCTTTGGAAGAATAGCCGTGTGTGGGAGCATCTCCACTTACAACGACGGCACACCTCAGACAGGTGTGTAAACGGTACATTGTTCAGATTGCCATCAGAACCAGGTGGTAAGTCTCACATTACCACCTGTAGGCAGGGTGCGGTTCTGACCCGATTTGTTTCAACTGGAATGTTTCTCAGGGCCTTACCCGCACTTCACGATGATCGTCAAGCAGCTCAAGATGGAGGGTTTTACGGAAAACAGGTGGAAGCACAAACACCCCGAAAGCCTCAAAAAATTGATGGCCTGGCTAAAAGAGGTGCGGTCATTATTTTAGTTGCTTTGACGCTGAATCGCGTTCGGATTCTGTTGTGTTTTGGGCAAACGTTTAAACTTTTACCTTCAAACTGCATCGACCAGATTAACATATTCATTCTGCCTCTGCAGGGGAAGCTGAAGTGCAGGGAGCACGTCACAAAAGGATTTGAAAACATGCCAGCTGCTTTCATGGGGCTGCTGCGTGGAGACAACATCGGCAAGGCTGTTGTTGCAGTGTGACCTCTTGCCAACGGGAGGCGCTGACGAAGGCAGAGTCAATAAAGGGGGTTCACAGTAAATTGGTAGTGTAGATTTCCTAGATATTTCTGTTAATGGGGTTATAAGTGAGCTAGGGACTTTTAGTTTAGTCAAACATTCTTTGAGGGATCATTAAGACATTAAATGTGAAACGTTGCACCGACCTGAACACTTGACAACATGACCTTTGGGGGCTGCTGATATGGGTGCAGCCCACAGAGGCCCCACCCATTCTTGGGGTTATGTAACGTCCGCCAAGCCTTACTTCCTTAATCTTTTTGTACTTTGCCTCACTTGCAGGTAGCTGAGGTTTCCTATTGAGGGGTGAGCTAGCTGAGTGTCCAGTCTGTGGCTTTTGTTTTCTTCTCCTTACTTCCTGTTTCTTGGTATATATGCATTTATGGCTAACATAGCTAAAGTTGTATGAAAAGTATTCAGGAGTCCTGAAAATAATTAGTGGTTCTGGAGACAAGAAAGAAAAAGCTACTCAGTCCTATGTTAGACCAACATGAAGTAGTTCTTTATAATACAAATCTGAAATGTAGGGGATGCATTTATATTTAGTCCTCTGAGTCAAGACTTTGTGAAACCGTTCTCTCCTGGTTGCACAGCAATTCTTTGCAAAATATCTCAAGCACGGTCAGAGTGGATGGAGATGATCTGCAAACATTCATTTTTGATTCCTGCCACAGTTTGGGAATAAGTTTGGACTTTAAACTATTGCAGTGTATTTCTGGCTGTGTGTCTCAGGCTCCACAACCAGAAAACAAACCTCCATGTGATCTCTAATCGATATCCCAGGCAATGCTAAAATCACCTCATACTACTTCATCTTGGCCTATTGCAAAAACTCCATTGAAAATAAATTTAGGTTTGTGGTGACTAAATGTTAGTCAGAGTTCAAGAGACATGAATACTTTTTGGAAGCTTTAGTATCTTCACAGCCTAACTCTACTATAAAGGTTTACTATTGTACTTGTAATAGGTTTCTAATGTTGATTATATAGACTAAAAACCTCGTCATTTGTTATAATGAAACACAAGAAGCACCAGAAGGTAAAGATTACTATTATGTTATACATACTCACAACTTTGTTGATCTACTGTCGTTGATTTAACATACACAGTGTATTTAGTATTTACTGCAAGCTTTTTTATGAAAAATAAATGATTGTTTCTCTGAAATTTTTTAGGAGGGGAAACAAATAAAATATATTGCATTGTTATGCTCTTTCCTTTGTTCGTGTTAATGTTTTGTCAAGGTCGTCTTGACCTTTTCCCCGTCGCATCTCATGAGGGTCATGATCCCTGAGAACCTCCAAATCCGGTCAGAAGACACCAGAAAAAAAGTACTAAAAAATGTTTTTTAAAAAAAATACGTGTACCATGGATCACAGTGAAGAAGATGTAGAGCAACAAGAAATGACACCAAGAATTGGAAGTTCCTCAGAAACTTATGAAAGTACTGGTAGAAAACTGGTCAGAAAGCTGCCAAGAGAAATAAAGCATTGTAGGTTTTTGAATTTACTTTAAACTCAAGTTTTCTTTAAATAAAGTGCCATTCTGTTGTAATAAGGTGCTATATAAATAAAATAAATTAAAATTAATTTTATTTCTGAAATCTTTCCAGGAATAGATTTCAGGGCACATTTTCGGCCCTGCTGAAAATGTGCTTCTTTCTGCTTTAGATTGTGTTTTTTGTGCAACCCTGTCGTTTGTTTTTAGATCTAGTATATGAGAGATTATGAAGAAGGATGTGAAGAGTAACGGCGCAGGGCCACGTTCACGTCATCATTTCGCGGCGCAGCCATGGACGACTTACCACAAAACCGAGCTGCGCTGAGTAAATCATTTACTGTAAACCAACAATTTGTCAAGTCATTATGACTTGTACCACTGGGTTCGCATCATTTTGTCGGTACACGAAGAAGCGCGCGGAGTGGGCGGAAATTGGACACAACACATAATCCGTTTCACATGCAAAACTACTCAAGTTCCAGTTGTACGAGAAACGTCAGTAATGTACACGATAACGAAGAGCTGCTAATACATACAATTTCTTTAATAAGGTCACCCAATCGGATGTAAAAAGAAAAGGGGAGTTTTAGAAAAGTTTTTTTATTATTGTTCTCTGTGGCCTATACTGTTATACCATGAGGTGGCATTCGTTTCCTTTTGTGGTCGACACCACCTTACTATTTAGATACAAACTCGTCCCTTCTGGCTGGACGTTGCGCCAGTGAACCAATAAGAAGCAGTCTTAGTACCGGCGCTGCTCCTTCTTACGCTCCAAGTATAAAAAACTGAATTCAAGGATCAATTCTATGGAGGACCAAAACTGACATAATAATAAATAAAAGAATAAATATATAAAAGAATCAATATAAAAATAAAAGTAGAAATATATAAATGAAAGAATCAATATAAAAATAAAAGTAGAAATAAAAGCATAAATATATACTTTGCTTTGATTTTATTACTTCTCCCTTTTCCGTTTGCTGTATTTATTTCTGTATTTATTTCTGTATTGTTTTCTGTATTTATTTCTTCCTACATTTACTTTACTTCGTCCGTATGCTAATGAGGTTGGCTGTCTTCTACATGTCCA
>CAEGAF010098525.1:0-10593 GCA_903067075.1 Micropoecilia bifurca | reverse complement strand
TGGGGCTGCAGCATCAGAACCAGGGACTTAAAAAGGCTCAACAACATGATAAAGAAGGCCGGTTCTGTTCTAGGGACGACTGTGGATAAGACTGTCTGGGGAAAACTGTGTCTTCAGTCAGACACTTCTTTAAATTCACTATAATACAGACTGCTACAAAGCTCTTTTGTACCAACAGCCATCACTAACTACAATAACTCTGAAGAATTTGAATTAATGAGCTACAACAACACTAATTTCCCTTTCCCATCAACAAAATATTTTTTAATTTTAATTTGAATTTGAGTGTCTCCAGTATTAGTATAAAGACATCTGGTTGTTGATGTCACAATGGCAGGCAGATTTCCATGAAGGCTGAAGAACACTCAAGCGATCAGTAATGTATAAGTCGGCGGATGGGTTTGTGCTGATACAATAACACTTGTGTATAAAGGTTAATCTCAGCAACAAGGAGGCTTTCAACCAGGAGCAGCAGATTAGCGAAAGCTAAAAAGTCAGCTCAGTCAGTTTACCTGGAGCTGGACTGCAGCCAAAAGAGCATCTACTAAAATGAATATTGACATAATCATTATGTTGCATATATTTTGTCGTTATTTTGTTGAAATTAGTTTTCACTCTGACATTACATTTTTCTTATTTTTAGTTATTTTTTGTCAAAAAAGTTACATTTTGTTGTTCATGCTTGATCTGGAAATGGTATAAAATAGCAAGTTATCCAAAGGGCTGAATACCTTTTAGGCATTATATGAGGCACATATATATGTGTGGTGTGTGTAGAAAAATCAATATTATTTGGTGACAGTGGCTCAGGTAGGAGTTCACAATGTAACCAGTGGGTTGCTAGTTTGAAACCCCGATCTGTCCATCTCAATCATTCTGTTCTTGGGTTACGGTTAGAGAAGTGGAGGTGGTTGAAGAATATATGCAAGGTAGGCGTCTCCTGCCTTGCATGCTGGTGTCTGTTTGCCCCACGCCAGTTGTGGCTACAGTGTAGCCCAACACAATCAGTGTGTGAATGACCACTTGTAGAGTGAAGTGGTTTGAAGTTCTCTGGACTGGATAAAGTGCTGTGTAAGGAAAGGTCATGTACCGCTGTACTCATCCTACTTGAGTGGTTGCTGGACATGTAATCTTTTTCTGTGCTTCCAGTACAGTGCTGGGTGTGACCCACCAGGAGTGGATGGACCTCCGGGTCCACAGCAGTTCTCGTCGCTGGCGACTGCCTGGACTACAGTGTCTGTCCAAGATGGAACCCTGAACAGAACTTAGTCTGACTACAGACCTGCAGAAAAACCATGATTTGGTTTCTCTTTGCTCAATATTTGCAAAGTGTTCACCTGTTTGTATCATCAAAAATTTATTTATAAATAGATTTTCTATTCTCACACTAACTGTATGTGTTTGGTGACAGTAGCTTTCAATCTGATGTAGCCCAGTAAGCCCAACCTGTAAGTGGTTTTAATGAAGTTAGTTTTAAGTTCTCGCTCCAGGAGATGGAGTCACGTTACTCACGCTGCCATCTGAGTAACTGGGATTTGAAAGGAAAGCTGACATTTGATTGGGGAGGAAAACATGTTAAGAACTAATCTTGTGGAACTCCTCACCTATACAACTGTCATCTATCTTAAAAAGTTGCTAAAAATTGGCAGAGTCTGAACTCATCTGGAGACAAGAATAGATGTGGCAGTAGCTTTAATGCAGCTGAAGGTCTGACTCTTGTTTCTGTTTCTGCTGGGGGCTGTTTTCTTTGCAGATGTGGTTCTGTTGGTGTCTTCCGGTCATGACCTCAGGCAAACACTGGAGCTGCTTTACACTTGTAGATGTATTTCTGCTCCAACACACCTGAACTGAGTCTACCAGCAGCCATCAGGCTAACAAGCAGTTAATTTGATTCAGGTGTTTTGGAGCCGGGATGCACCTACAAGTTGAAAGGTGGCAGATCTCCTGTTCTCAGAAAGAATCGGCAGCCATCTTGTTTTGGCTCTTGGGTAACTGATCATTCCTGCTGTGTGTTAGTTATTGGCCCTGTGTGTGAAAATGTTAAAATCAATTGAACTGTTGAAATTTGTTAACTTCAAGGGCTTTTTGGTAACATAATTGTTTAGTGAGAAGATGCAGGTCTCAGCAGTATCTGCCAATGGATTTCTAACACATGTAGAGTGGCAAACTTAAGTAATGTCTTTTTTTTAATTCCTGCCTTTTAATAAATTTTGTTCACAAATGGTCTGCTGGAAATTGGAATTTCTGAAATAAACTATTTTGTGTATGACGTCTCTTGCTGTGTTTTTTGAACTTTGGAAATCTGGTTACTCCTTTCATTTCTTAAAAGCACCTCATTATCTTCAATCTGTATTTAGTTTTCTTCAGGATTATTTTGCCATGTAATCAGTGCACCGGGCCAAACGGGACATGTAGATTAATAGCATGTGTTAGCGATGTGGTTAGCAGCCTCTGCAACCCACTAGTTCTGTAAACATTCTCCATCAGTAGACAGGTGTGTCTTCTGAAACATATTTTCTTTGTACTACTTTTTGGACAAGTTTAGAACCCCATCCTTAAAGTCCTGGGAGTCTTGAAGTGCCAGTTGTTATGGAAGTTCTCCATTAAAAAGTGAAAACACTGGATAAATCAACAGCAAAGAAATGTGCATTTGTCTGTCTTTTATTCAAAGTCCAACAAAAAGGCTGAAGTTTCTCAGACAAAATTACAAAGTACATCCTTCTTACAGTCTCATCCTGCAGTGCTTGATTCATATGCAGTTCACACTTACAGAACCTCCCATTTCAACATCAACATACACAAAAAAGATGCAAGTCTCACACTGTTAGGTTCTACATCCTCTGACCTTTCTAAAATGAAAATAACCCTCAAAATACCCTGATCTCTCCGGAGTTCCTTTTTTCCAGTAAATAAGCCAAAGTACAAAGTTTTCATATTATGTTGTAAATAAAACAATTAATTGTTAATTGAACAATCAATTGTAATTATTTCATATTATTATTAATGGTATTGTCCTGTTACTTGTAAAATCCTAACTGAAAAATAGGGTTGGCAGCATCATGCTGTGGGAGTGTTTTGCTGCAGGAGAAACTGGTACATAGCATAAGGAAAAAACATTATGTAGAAATATTGAACCAACTTCTAAAGACATCAACCAGGAAGTTAAAGTTTGGGCACAGACTGACAGCATTCTTAGGCTTATTGTCCATTTGGAAGACCAGAGAGGTTTAATGACACAAAGTCAGTGTTATGCTGTGGCTACAACTAAGTCCAAAGGGCTGTCTCACAAAACCAGGATACCAGACTAAGATGAGATCTTCCAGATATCTTGGCTTAATTAAACCTTCATTCAACTTTACAAAAGCGGTGATTCTGTGAAGTTAGCCTGCTTCGGACAAGGCCAACCACCAGTCTTAGGCCTGAAGCCTTATCTGTTCAGTCAGCGCTCACACTGATCAGAACCATTAAGTCTTGTCCATTATTGAATTTTCTTATCTGCTTTGGTCTTTTTTTTAATCACCCTGCATTAAAATACCATGAATTCATATTCAGTCAAGTACTATTATTATAACATTATGATGTTAGAAAATAGAATTATCAGTTTTAAAATGACCCATATGCTGTTCGATTGTGTTTTTTTAAGATCTTGGTTCTACGTTTGACACAAAGGCCTTAATAGACCATTGCAGAGTTAAGAGGATTAGAGAAATTATTGATAAAAGTATTATTGCAATCAAGTCAAGCCAAATTATTTGTAAAATACTCAGGGGCGGAGCTATAGGGGGGGGGGGGGGTTTGCCCCAACAAATCGGGCCGATGGGGGCCCAAGACTGGAGGAGCCCACCCCCGCCCCCCCCGGCCCGACGCTGACTTGTTCCGCCGGTGAAAATACTGATGAATTTTAACCTAACTTAAAATAACGTACACAACATAATTTAACGCTTTTTTGCATATAATTATACAAATGCAGTTTAAATCACAGAATATTTAAAACAAGTAGGCTACTTATTTAACCTTTTGCCTTTAGAGGGTTGATAATAAAATACATTTTATAAACTCCGTTAAAATTTCAGAAGAACCTGGCTGCAGCAGACAGAAAGGGGCGGGACAGACCAGATGTCAGTCCCAGGCCTTATTTGCAAGTGGTGCCATTGCACTCCAGAACTGATGGGGCGCTATTTCCTATATCAGTTATGGTGTGAAGGTTTTTTTCTTTAGAAATCTTTTTGGATTAAAATCATGTTTAAAACATAATTATGAAATAGAATATGTTTGTATATATAGTGGTATATATTAAATTTTAGTAATATAATATAGAATCTCATTATAATGTACTTTTATTATCTTAATGTTGTGTTAAGAAAATCCAATGCCAGATGGAGATGGTCATCTCCATATGATAACTTTTTTTAATTAGAAACCAGCTTCCATACATTAAGATCATGCAGTGAACTTAAGTCTTTTATTGCCAACATTCAAAGGAATATGATGACTTTTCAATTAAATGCTTTACAACATTTAATTTCTCTTTGGGATCAATAAAGTACTTCTCAATTTGAATGTCTTCCAGGGTTTCAAGATCAAAATGGAAGAATCTACATAGACCAAAACTGTTTGGATTATCATCATTGTTAGAGTTTAGAAAAAATGCTACATAAACATTTTACTCAGAAGGGTAGAGTGAGGATAAGATGCAAATTATTATTACTTATTTGATGCCATGTGAGCTTACAGTAAAGTTTTGCTCATTTTCACATGGAAAGGACAAATATCCTGAAATAGGCATGTTTTCAAGGTTGACTTTCTTCAAGTCTTTAATGTTGGCCCACTGAATAACTGGGTCAGATACCCCAGGTGGAAATGGAGCAGTTATCAGAAATCACCAAAAATGTCTCCAAATTAAATGAGTATCAGTTGTTAAGGAGACAATGTTAACATCATGACAACAAACATCATAAAAATTGATCTATGTTCTCCTATAAAATCTTTGAATAAAACAGTTTCCATATGAGCATCTTGCAGATTTGGACTCACACTACAGATACACAATGATTGCTGACATGACATCAACCCATCTGGGAGATTTAAAAAAAACATTTGTTTAAATCACCTCTAGCTACTCTTGAACCATCTACACACCAAAGAAACTCGAAAGAGAAGGAACAAAGAACACACAAGTCAACAGCATTCAGACTCATTATATTTAAGAAAAGAAGATACAAAAATGATTAAAATATTCACAAAACTACATTTTAATTTATGAAATTTGCACAGTGTTCCAAATACAGCAAGAAATTCTCAGGCAGATATTTTTTGCAGCTTTAAATGAATACTTAGTTTCTGTAATTACACTCCCACATTCATGATTTCTGTAGCTTACTGTAGATTTGCCTACTTGCAAAATTCAGAGATTTCAAAATAATAAAAACAGGAGATCACCTCCAATGTTCCATGATTCCTACAGGGTCCTATCAAAATAAGGTCCAAGTCTTCAGTCATCCACATTAGTTTCAGTTTTCCAGAGACACACGCCAGACAAGTCAGGAAAATCAGAAGGAGGCAATACAAAAGCTGCCACTGGTTGCTGGATGAACTAAAGACTCAACGTGTTTCTGATCGTTGCTGCTGTCCATGAAGTTCTTGTCCTGTCTTCAGGCTGTGGTGTCTGTCTCAGCGTCATCAGGGCCTCAGCCTCCCAGAGCTACTGGGAGCTTGGATACTTCAGGCAAAACCTGTTAAATGCATCATAAATGGCCTGTCTGGAGGAAAAAGAAAAAACATCATCTAATTATTTGGCTGACATAATGATGCCTAAAGCCAAGGATGAAAGAAAATTACATTAAGTGAAAAAATACATCAAAGCCATAACTCTGTTGAGGAATCCAGGTCTTTGCAATGTAAAACAGTAAACAAATAAATGTAAAAATGCATATTCAAAACAAATGACAATCATGGCAGATTAATTAAATTCAAAAATTCTTTATTAATCCCAAAGGGACATTAAATAATAAAATAACCTCTACATTAGTGGGAAGTTGCAATAAAAGTTGTTTTCAGTCATTAAAGGGGAATCATCATGTACAGTATTTTTGAGGCACATAATGCCATTTTGTAGGGTTACAGTAACTCTCACCCTATGTTAATCCAGTTGTAATAAAACGCTATATATATCTAATATGCCATAAAAGAAATGTGACATTGTAACTTAATGCCTTGAAACTGGGCCTCTGTCTCTTTAGGAAAGTTCTGCTCTTTCTGAAATTCCATCTTCAGGTTTTATCACATGGCTCCTCTACTGACCACTTAAACTTTATTTTACCAGTGTTGCTCTGAGAAGCAGCTCGAATAATGAGCTCAGCAGACGCTCAGGTCCACCAGGTGTTTGCTACCTGCTGCTGACACTAGTCTGAAATCAAGTGTTTTGCACTAGATGCAAAAATACTTGATTGAAGAATTTCTCAAACTTGCATGAAAGGCAACACACCAGGTATATTTTTGAGGATAACATTATGACATGATGTAAAGCTGAAAAAAGTCCATTTTGCATAATACTGCCCAGCAGTTTCTGTACAGCTCAGGTTTCTGAGGAGTGTAGTAACTACATGCCCGCTCACCTTGTTCAGTTCCGTGTCCTGGAGGCGCAAAACTTCAAGAGTATGAAATATATGATTTGGGTCAAACATCTAAGAAATCCTTTCACAAGCTTCTCACTACAGTTAACTGGAATTTTGCCCAATTCCTTCACTCAGAACTCAGTCTGACCCATCAGCCACCTGGTACAGACAACATCACACTCCTGTGATGGTCACAACCAAACGGCTCAGGGTTGCTGTGTATTTGAATGATTCCCATTTGTGCTCAATCGTCTCGACATCTTCTAACACAAAACCTTCATGTCTGTGGAGCAGAACCTGCAGAACCTTGAATACTAATCCATGCTATATATTTTATGGATTATTGTTTAATAAGAGTTTACAAAAAGGGTTTTACTGCTTTGTCAGACGGTCATTGATAATTCATATGTGAAAACATGCTTTATAAAAAAGTATTTCTTTGAAGTTTTAAATGAAAATATTTATTTCACTGAACTAATTTGCAATATTTCAGTTTCACTCTGTTGCATCTCGAACAGTGTCAGGCATCATTTTAGGCATTAATTAGCTTAATTTTTTTTTCTTATTGTGTTGCCTTAATTGTTATATTTATTGTTATATTTAATGATGCATGAGATCAAGTTTGTCTCTGCCAAAGCAACTCAAGTCCACATTTTCCTTCTATTTTGTTTCAATATTACAAATGGCACTAAAATTTTAGCAATCCACACAACACTTATTTATATTTTACATTGGTATCTTGAAATGTTATCTTTTATAAGGATACATCCATATTTTTATGTGTAAGAACATGATGTGTTTTTTTAACAACACATCATGTGTGTTAAACTTTTTCAAAAAAGTTGAAATGATTCAACTTTTTTCTGAGCTTCAACCACAAAAACTATAAAACTGCAATTTTATGCCGGGGGATAAAATGACATGTTCTCACAAACATGTTTTCAAAAATCAATTCAATGTTTCTTTGGAGAGAAGATCAGCTCTGCGTCAAATCACCTTAAGTCTCATCACGGCTACAGTTGTTTCAGTTTGTAGGTGACTGATGGGAGCGGAATAATTTGGTATTTAAATCTGTTTCCATGGTAACAGCTTTCCTTACCTGTATTTCTATTGTTTTCTATCACAGTTTATTGCACCACATCCAAACTGAGCAGATTGTAGAACAGAGGTGGAAACAAAGCAAAACAAAGAAGAGTTTGAATCGACAATGATGCTGGTTAGATTCATTTCAATCTTTAATATCCAGGAGTTTTTCATTGGAATGTGGATCTTTCACATCAGTTTGAGAAGGTTTGGATGGTGCTTCACTTGTGATTATGTCATGTAGCAAGGTGTGTCTTGGGTTAGGTGGTCTTGACCATAATACTGGTTTCTGAGGAATTATGTCAAAAAGTCTTTAGCTTACCTAAAGAAATTCTGTTTAAACAGGTAAGCGCTGATGTGTCCTCCATTCAGATATCTGATTTCACATCCAGGCCAAATCTCCTGAAGGCTGAGGACTCCTGTTCGAGGAATGTAGGCGTCCTCTCTGGCCTGCACCACGATTATCAGACCAGTGTCTACAGGTACTGGAAGAGTCAGAAAAACCGTTTTCTACTTTACATTGTTGGTATTTAAAGATCTTCTACAAAAACATATTCAGTTGCATGATTTTCATGGCAAGGATAAAGTTGTACCGTTATTTATTTACAGGCAAGACTTAAATAAAGTCAATTCAGTCAAATATTCTCTCAAGGCACATGACAAGAAAATTTTATTTATTCAGAGGTCAATTGATCCAAGTTATTAAAAATTCAGTCAAGTTCAGTTTCTTATTCAAACTGGTTAAAATGTTTTCTATAAGATGAAACCCAGCAGATCAAATTGAATCAGTGATCAGACGAATCTGTCCTGGAGGACGGAGTCAAACCCAGGTCTGGTCAGAACTTGTCTGAAACGCTGTTACAGTCAAAATACTTGGCAGGAGGACAAGGAGTGATTTATACAGCTGCTGACCGACAGGAGAAAATGATTTGTCAAGTGATACCAAGTGAGGCATCACTTGGCTTTAATAAAAGACATACTGGGACATTTAAAACGTGGGGAAAATAATATTCATTCAAATGCACCAAGAAAGAAAAGGTATAGTTTCTTAGAGCGTCGTCAGATTTTTTACTCCACACGGCAGCCCTTATAATAATAATAATAATAATAATAATAATAATAATAATAATAATAACTATGCCTTCGTGCCACAAGGCAGCCCTCAGATTGTTTCAGTACAAATATGTGCTTCAGTTTGGCACAGTAATCTATAACCCATCCTCTAATGTTTGATTTTCTGGTTTTGAGTTTTCACAATTTTGTACCACAACAATAAAAAAAAGATTAAAAATATAGCTAAAATCACAAAGAAATAGGAGATAATGCAAAATCAGAGACTAGTAGGAAAATGCAGCAAAGTGAGAAGCTAAATTGGGAGAAATATGATCTCTTCTGAATTTTGATTCAAACTCTTGCTGTGGCATTTTGGATCAGTCAGAAGCTTTTAACTGCATTTTGTTGACTTCCTGATAGTGAAGAGTTGCAGTAGTTCAGCCTGGATGTGACATATGCATGAACTAGTTATTCATCGTCACTCCGAGATGTTTCTAATTTTGACAATATTCCTGAGTCCAAAGTGCTAGTTGCAAGATTGAAACATCAAATTTTACTTGAACTTCCAAAATAAATGTAAAACCCAGGACACCTGACTTGTCCTGAGGAAACACTGACATGGAAGAAGGAGGTGGAGTGTAAGATGACAAACTGTGTTCATCTCTTGAAGCCTTTATCATGGAGAGGATCATTTTCCAGACACCTGGCAGGGAGGAACTTACCAGAAAAGTTGGCCATGTGTGTACATTCATCCATCACTGCTTTCATGAAGCTGATGGACTCTGTGTGCAGGGAGTTGATCTTCTTCCTGTGACCAACACTGTGAGCAGTGATGGGTCTGAAACACAAAGGGAACCAAATCCAGGTGCTAACACTTTGTAAGAGGAAGTAATGATTTTAAACTGAATAATAAAGATTAGTTCAAAATAGTGACATGCATTAAGTTGTTGAGGTGAACAGCTGTGACTATGAGACTATTTTCATGTGGATCAGTAAACTGGCAGGTTTATTTCTTCATCCTGTTTCTAGATCTTGTTTTAGATGAACATACTGAGGATTTTGGCTTCTTGTCTGAAAAAAATATTTTTATTTAACTATATGGATTTTTTAGGAAATGTAACATTTATCTGCTGGTTTCACTCACTGAACTGTTATTATTGACTAAACAGATGTACTCTGGTCTCACAGTTACCCAGTATCAGTTCTGCTGCTGCTGAACAGCGATGATCCGACTTCAGGCTGTGTCTCCACTTTAACGAAGTGACCATCTCTGATTGGCTGAGCTCCAGCAAGACCAGGCAGATTCCCTAGAGAGTCCATGTTCCTCTGCACTTCTGTCCCCATCTTAAAAGAATCAGCCTGACAGGCAGAGGCATAAAGAGGAAACAATCAGCATAACACTGGTGCTGTGGGATCAGGTATGTATATTACCTCACTAATGAACAGATTTTTTTTAAATTCAAATTTCATAAACCTTATGGAATTATGATATTATTACTATTCAATTCATGAAGGTTGTGAATAAATGGAATTGTTATTCTGTACCCCACAGTACTGCAGCAGCTGGATGATCTCAGTCTCATACACTGAATTAACCGCATACTGGTTCTCCAGCTCGGCCCAGTTCACTGCTCTGCTGAGGACACCCTGACACACACACACACACAGACACACACACAGACACACACACAGACACACACACACACAGACACACACACACACAGACACACACACACACACACACACACACAGACACACACACACAGACACACACACACACACACACACACACACACACACACACACACACACACACACACACACACACACACACACACACACA
>CAEGAF010098515.1:0-11213 GCA_903067075.1 Micropoecilia bifurca | reverse complement strand
TTTCACAATGTTAATTTGAACAGACTCACCTGTACATCAACTGAATTTCAAAGGAACTAAATTTAAATGACCAGGACCCAAAACTCCCAGGAAGCATAAACTGATACCAAATTGTAACATTTATAAAAACTACCAAGTTTATCAAGTTTCCTTCCTTTGAGTTCGCCATTGTTTAAAAAGTTACATTGTTTAGCTGCAGAGTTCCTCTTTCTTCCTGATTGAACTGATCCATTTTTAAAACTTTTGTCTCTTGAAGACACTAAAAAGTTTAGGCTTCCATGTAAAAAAAATGTTCTGCAAGCTTTTCAAGTTTGGAAAAACATACAAAACTAGTGGATTGTTGGATCTGGCGTCTTTCATTTGCGTCTTTACATTAACTCCGTAGATTGTTTATTTGGTTGATGTCAGGCCAGTCTGATCATTAAAAAATGTTTGGTACTTTTTACAGTGTAGGCTGGTCCCAAGTCCTGCTAGACCATAGCAGGATATAAGCCATAAATCTTGCCAGCAGAAGGAAACATAAAGTGCTCTGATTTTTCCTGGTTGACGGCTGTTTTGACCTTTGACTTCAGAGAAAACACAGTGGAGCAGGACTTTCTTTCTACCACACATTTTCCTTACACTCAACTTTCCATAATTATGCTTGAAGAAAACACACTTTGGCCAACCAGCTTCTCCAATCAGCAGTCCTCCTCCATGATTGTGTCCTATTAACCTAAAGTGAAAGACGACTTGGAGGCTCAGGAAACTTTTGCAGGTATTTTGAGTCAAATGGCTGATTAGAGTGTGACACCAAGAAATTTTAAATATTATTTTTGAGACACTTTTCACTTTTATGCAAGCTGTGATGTCAACATTACAATAAATAAAGGGGTGACCTGTTCCACTTTTTGTGATGATTCTACGTAAAGTACGAGTTTCACTTTCTGAAGCGACTGATAAAAGATATTAAACTTCTTTCACAATGTTAATTTGAACAGACTCACCTGTACATCAACTGAATTTCAAAGGAACTAAATTTAAATGACCAGGACCCAAAACTGTCAGGAAGCATAAACGCATACCAAATTATAACATTTATAAAAACTCCAGTACAAAGTTTTCTTCATAGTTTTACATTGTAATCTTTTAGTTTGATACTCTCTGACTTCCTTCTGTGGATTCTGTTTATCTACGGTTTAATCTGCCTTGTTCACCTAGAATCAGGTCTAACTGGACTTTGATGTTGTCCTTTCACCCACATTTTTTTGCAGGCTTTTAACTGAGCCGAAGATAATTGTTCTAGTTTCTTGTCTGTCTGCTGAATTAATCACTGGGAATAGTGAGAGTCACTTAAAATAATCTGAAAGTTGCAGAGGCAGCATTAATGTCTCCTACTTCCCCCAGGCGTGCAGGAAGCAGGGCCTCCTGAAGTTTGTGTCACATCTCGGGGGATCAATGAGTTGGATGGTTTTAAAAAATATATTTTCTATGTATTCCTTGAAACAGTGTTGAGCTTTTATATTTCTATTGTTGGAGCTCTAATGAGGTTTAAGTCTCAAATAAATGGTGGGAGTTGAATAAATCCCATTAGAGGCTTTCAGCCTGGTTATTGAACCTCATCTTTAATCATTACAGAGGTTTTTCTGTCTAGGGTTTGTTTTCATTCAATAACATTTCAATTGTTTTTCAGATGCTACTTAAAGGCTCAATTAAACACATAATTTAAAAAAATAAGGAAAAACAATTATCACAAAGAGATGAGATAATAAGTGAAAATGGTTATTTGCATTAGCTGTATATGTATATTCATCCAGGTTCATCTGTACATTATGATATAAAAAGATGGATAACAATAAATACAGTAGTTTGCACTAAAAGTTGAGAAAAGTCCAAAAAAAGAGAAAACTTATAAAGTTTCCAGTCACAAAGGTCTGAGTTTAAGGAACGATGAGGAGTTTAGTGGCCAGGATGTGATTCTGGAGTGTTTGTCATATAAATGATTCTTTAGCAAAAATGGAAAGGTTTCTTTCACATTTGACTTAATTCTTGGTGAGTTTCTAGTACTTTTTTCTTTAATCGTTTTATTGTGTGTTTATCATCCAACTTTGTTTATCATTACAAAGTTGGACGGTTTACCACCTTGACCAAATGGTAAACTTTGACCAAATGTCAAAGTTTGACAAACTTTGAGATTTTACCAAAGGAAATGTCAAAGTTTCAGAAATCTTATGTGTTGTTCTGATTGAGGAGACCAGAGTCGACTGATTCCTGTACAGATGTTGGGGACATCAGGGCAGGTGGTCCAGGTTCAAGCAATGATCAATTGCAGAATATTCTAACATCCAGATCTTAATTACATACCTTAGAATGACATCGAATGAGATAAAGACATGTTCTATTTGCTATATATTTCCTGCCTTAAATATCTACACCACTGATGCACACCATAATCCATGGTATGATGAAGTTGTTGGTTATTCTAAGTAGATTCTCTACTGATACCTTTCATTGTCTGGACTCTGTCCAGAACAATATCTTCTCTCCGTGGCTGCTGGTGTGTGGGGGCAGACACGGATAAGCCGGACAGTTATCTGTCCAGTCTGATCAGGTTGGTTGTTTTTATCTAAACCACCGACTCACCTCCTGTTAGACTTCACTCATCTGCTCCTGCTGCATCCCACAGATTAAGTATTTCACTATCAGGGTCCAAAATGTCTAACTATCTTCTGCCTCTCGTCTCCGGCTCAGGAGCATCCATGTGGACTCTCCCCCCGTCGTCCCCACTCTCACCACCAGCTACGTTCACGGCACGTCGTCCACGACGCTGCTCCACGACACGGTGGCAGAGGCCCTGCAGAAGTCCGTGGAGCGCTGGCCCGACAGGGAGGCCATGGTGTTTCCGGAAGACGGAGTCCGCAAAACCTACGCAGAGTTTCAACAAGATGTGAGTCTCTCCAACAAATGTCCTTGTTTCCAACACATCCAAAGACGCTAAACGTACCACAGGAAGTGGTACGTGGAACTTTGTTCCTTGTGTGAACTCAATATGGAAAAATATTTATTTTAAAGTGGCAGTGTTATGTATTTTTCAGGCATATAGTGACATTTTATTGCGCAATCAAGTAACTATGTTACCTTCAATTATTTTGTCTAAAATAACTTAAAAAATATGATTTAGTAATTTAATTCTTTAAAATTGGGCCTCTGTCTCTTTAGAGACTCCTGCTCTTTCTGGAACTCCTCCTTTTCAGGAAGTCATCAAAAGATGGCACCTCTGTTAACCCTTTAACAACATTTTTACCAGCGCTTCATTGAGAAGTAGCTCGCATAATTACCTCAGCTGAGCTGCAGTTCCACCAGGTGTTTGCTAATTGCTGCTGGCTAGTCTGAAGGAGCTGGGTGGGGGAGAGCTGGGAAGATTCAAGTATTTCTCAAACATACATTAAGAATGTTTTTGATGAAGTAATAACATTTATACCATGACGTAAAGCTTAACGCTGCTTCTTTAAGTGCAACAGAGGAATGAATTAACTCTACATGTTAGTAAATAGAAGGTTCTTTATATAGCATATTTCAAGATAAAAATCAAAGTGCTTTAGAGAAGTTTTAGCTGACCTTTTAAGGAAGCCTCTGAGTTTGTTGATTTCAGAAACAGAGGAGGGAAATTCCAAAGTCTTGGAGCCACAGAAGGAAAAAAAGCTCTGTCTCCTTTAACTTTGAGTTTTGGATGGGGGAAAATCAGCAGGCTTTGCTCACAGAGCCCTGATGGGGGTGCAGGGATGTAGTGATTCAGAAATGTAAGCCGGTGTCTGTCCATGTAGCGCTCTCCAGGGCAAAACAAGGATCCTGAAATGCACTCAATAATCAAACCAATGAAGCGGCATTAGCAATGAAGTCGGATAGAAATTACATCTCAAGACGAGAAATAATAAGTTCAGGAATATTTCTGAAGTAGTAGAAGCAAAATCAAACCAGCAATATTTGTCAAGTGTAAAACCTGATTTGTAGGTTATTGTTTTTAACTGAAGACTTAACCAAACAACCGACAGCCTGAAGGATCTGCTTTATCTTTACAGTTATATTCACTGGTAAAAAAAATAAGTACCTCCATTTTTTTTCTCCGTTTAAAAGAAAACTTTCAGTCGTCCAGCTTTCAGTTGGATCCGGGAATTTGAGTGAAATCTGCAATTTCTGTCATTTATTTGGAAGAAAAGAAATCTACATCTGGATATGTACAGTGCTGTGAAAAAGCATTTATTTTGTCCAGATTTCTTCTACTTATTGTGAAGAGTTTCAGAACATTAAAAAAATTAATATTCAATATTCAAAGATATGATTTTATGCATTATATCCTAAATGGAAAGTAACGCCTCTGTAAAACCAACAACCCGTTGTAATGATTATAAAACTCAGAAGGTTTAAAAGATCTGAGATAGCAAGATACATGATATAAACAGTGAACAGAATAGGGCTAAAACAGATCCTTGAGGTACACCATAATATTTAAAGCAGACTTTACAGATCTTTCTGAAAGGCAGGATAACCCATTGTAAAAAACCCCAGTAAATCAAGTCTTTGCGTCTGTTAAACAGGATGACACGGTGAACTGTGGTCAAAAGCAACAGAATAGAAATGATCTCCTAAATTAGCAGCCGTCACAACGTGTCTAGACTTTGATCAGCGTGTGGCTCAGTTAATGTCAAACAACACACCCTGCAGATAAAGATTTAATAAAGTTAAACCTTTAACTTTACTGTTTTCTAATAGTTGTTGAAATGTTTCTTTAGCAAAAATGGAAAAGTTTCTTTCACATTTGACTTAATTCTTGGTGAGTTTCTAGTACTTTTTAAAAAAAATCATTTTATTGTGTGTTTATCATTACAAAGTTGGACGGTTTACCACTTTGACCAAATGGTAAACTTGAACCAAATGTCAAAGTTTGACTAACTTTGAGATTTCTTTGAGATGTCTGACTTAAGGTATCCAAGACACATGCTGCTTTATTAGTCTGAATGTATTATAAAAACAGAAGCTTAAATTTGGTTTGAAGACTGAAACTCATGTATTATCTGAATTAATTACACCCGTGTTGATATATTTCTTACTGATTTTTAATGTTAAAAGAAATATGCATCGATGCAGTGTGTAATGCAGGAGACCGGCCAGGTTGAGCTGATTTTGTGCCTCTGCAGGTGGACCGGGCTGCTGCGGGACTTCTGGCTCTTGGGCTCAAGAAAGGAGACCGACTCGGCATGTGGGGGCCGAACACTTACGAATGGATCCTGTTCCAGTTTGCAACCGCTAAAGCTGGGATTATTCAGGTAAATCCAGGCTGCAGAGGGAAACAAAAACTTGCCATTCTAATCACCAACATGTTTCTCTGTGATGAAGGAGGACGTTTAGTTATCAGCTTAGTAAATCTCCATCAACACAAGCTTCTGTGATTCTACAGCTGTGCAGCTAGGAGCTCTGCAGGATGTAAACACTTGTTCTGTGTAAACATTCAAAAACATTCAGACTAAGAAACAGCTGCAACTGCACATTAATGCTCTCCCATGTAGTGATGGTACAGAGGAACTAATGAACTAAATCACATCTTCAGTTATCCTTATTCTCTCCAGGTGTCTGTAAACCCAGCATACCAACAGAGGGAAGTGGAGTACGCCCTACAGAAGGTGAGTGATTTAATTTTATTTCAACCCAGATTAATAATCTTGCGTAGGACCATCAGAAATGGGATTCCTTTGAGATGAATACTGTTTTTGTCTCCTTGCAGGTTGGCTGTCAAGCCATTGTGTGCCCTACAGAGTTTAAGACTCAAAAATACTGCAACATGCTGAAGAAGATCTGTCCTGAAATCGAGTCGTCCAGCCCAGGAGACATCAAGAGCGCCAGGTATGAGCCGGCGTTCACACATTTAGTCTCCAACCCTCACATTTCAGCAGTTTGTTCTCTTTCTTTCTAATCTTACAAAAGTTGAGAAACCAGTTTTTCAGGGTTTGCATGTAGTCTGATAAAAGGTTTATTAAAGGCTTATTTCTGCACAGTTTTACAGGAATTACTCTTATTTTACCACAATCTCTTTGAGATTTGCAATCTTTTTTTTTCTTTCTTTTTTTTTTACCGTGGTGTTCTGATCAAGAGAGGCCGCAAGACGCACAGTTTCAGAAAAATACTGGAATAAAAGTAAAGATAGTGGTTAACTGACATCAGTGTGGTTTAAAATAAAATATATCTGTGACTGATGAACACTATTCCAGTCTCATTCAACACAAGCTTTGCAGAGACGGTTTATACATTTTCTATAAAATACATCCATAATTTCAGCGTCTTCCATTTCAATTTGGCCTTCAACCAGAGCACATTGACATCTGCTTGATATTTTTATTTTTTTTACCACTAGCACTTCAGATAGACATAATTTTTCTAAATGTGAATATTAAGTAAGAGGAAGTTGAAGCATTTGTATATTTATTTTTGCTTAATCATTTGTTTTAATCTTTGAGACCATGCTACTTTTGAATGCCCACCTTCCAACCTCTGTTATGCAACGATGATGCAATAAATCCTTTTATGTGGCTTTTGAAATTGGGGTGCAAACCGTCAGGTCACCCTGTTCGAAACATCCTGGAGATATCTTGAGCAATATGTTCAAACTTTGCTGCAAAACATCAGTGAAAAATGTGAATTTCTCCCTTAGTCACAACGTTTAAGGTCTCGCATAAGCTAAATATTCTTCTCAACTCATCTTGTGTTGTACTTTATTTGATAAGCTGTTTGCTGTGGTTTCTACACTACAGAGAGCACAAAGATGGTTTTGTGTCAAACTGAGCACATGCTATGTGTTTGGTGGAAAATGAGTCCATGTTGTGACGTGTAGATTATAGTCTAGGGCTAATCTGCCTCCTCTGTGGCAAGACTTGAAGTTACTGTAGAGACTTTTAGTCAAGACTGCAAACGACAAATGCAATAAAAGGCGTCTCAACATGTCTAAATGTAGGCCACACTTTTCAGATTTTTATATAAAAAAAATCATACAACCTTTTATCATTTTCCTTCCACTTTGTGTTCATCTATTATGTAAAATCCCAATCCACTATGCACATGAAGATGTTTAGTTAAGTGAAAAAATCTGTAGAGGTTTGAAGACTTTTGCAAAGAACTGGTAGATCAATGCGTCATGAAATCATTTGGCCATCAAAGTTCACATAGTCACCAGTTGACCAATTTTCTTTTTTTCCTGCTCAGACTTTGTAATGATTGCTCTCGTACATCTATTTGTGTGTTAAAGGTTCACTCAGCCTGTATTTCAGTGCTTCAGGACTAACTTTATTTTTAGGCCAGTTAGTCTTATCAAAATGACCTGCAAACATCCTGCAGGACACGACCGCCTGCGTTATCTTTGATAGTTCAGTAATCACTGAAGGGAACCGATTATGCTGTGATCTGTCCGGGTTATCAGCACATTAACTGTAAGAACACCCAGCAACCTCTGTGGTGACTCTTACAGTTGTCAAACCTTAAAAACTCAATATATGGAGAATCCAGAAGAACAGATGTAGGGCTTGATCTGTTTCAGCTGCTTGCTTGCTCTGTGGGTTCCACTTATTTTCTCTAGCCTGTTATGAATCAAAATATGTTTGTTTTTTTTTTGCTTTGTATTTACCACCATCTAAACACTAATGCAGTCCAGTGTAGCAAAATATCCCCCGGGGGCTGAATTGTCTTGGTAATGTTCCCTGAGAGAGGAGATCTGGTAGAGTCCTAAAAGCATTAGGGAAAATGACTTAAAAGCTTCCCTTACAGCAGCTTTTATAAATATATAAACACAGGATAAATCTGCCCTTGATTCTTTGCAATCACAACATTCAGGATAACACTTAGCAGTTTTTCTTGTTTGTTTTTGTTTATAGAAATCTGCAGAAGCAGTGACTAATTATGAGTGAAGGTCCTACAGCAAAACTATAGTGTAATAAAAAGACTGGGATTGTGACATTTGGCATTAAAAGGATCCCAGATACACAGCAAAACTGATTTAAAATGGATAAATCAAACTGATGTCAAGATATCCCTGACCTCAACCGTATTAAAAATGAATGCACTGTTCAGATTGTTCAAAGGAAACAACTAGCCTGGAAAAGAGGTCAAATATTCAGCCACAATATTTGATGAAGCTTGTTGAATATGAAAAGTGTGCATGATGTGAAACTAAGCAAGGAATTTTTAACCTAAATTTTAGTGGTGGTGTTTGTGTACATTTATACCTGAAGGTGTAATTTTGATCAATCAAACTTAAAAGACTGACATTATTATGACATTATAGATGGAATAAATGACCTTTTCAACAATACTGTAATTTATTAGATGCACATGTTGTTTTTAAAAGCAGCTTGTTGTCGGCGTGCTGGGAAACTTTGCTGTTCACAAAAGCACTTTAGCATACAGTCTTTTGGTGGCACCTAATTAATGCAGAAATGTCCTTTTAGGAAAGGAATTATTGGCAGAACATTGAAAATAACCAATAAAACGTAGAACTGGTAAGCAAATAAAATGCTCTCATGCATTTCTCACACCTTTCAGTCTGTTCAGCATCTGCCATTTTCACCTTAAAACTTCAAACTCCTTCACCCAAAGTGTTTCAGGAATCCCAAACGTTTTGAAATGCAACCACACCGTTTGTGTTTGTTCGGTTTCCCCTTCGTCAGACTCCCAGAGCTTCGCTCTGTGATCCTCCTGGACAGCAGGCAGCCGGGAATGTTTCACTTTGACGACGTGATGCAGGCGGGAGACAGCCGGCATGTGAAGCAGCTGCAGGATCTGCAGAAGAAGCTCTCTTTTGACGACCCGATAAACATCCAGTTCACCTCGGTAATTATCAAACTATTCCTTGTGAACAAGAACACTTAAATACGTATTTTTCGGACTATAAGCTGCTACTTTCCCCCCACTCTGTGAACCATATGTCTTGTATCCCAGTGCGGCTTTTCTGTGTATTTTTCTTCAACCTCAAGGGGGCTCTTTAACAGGAAGTGAATCATTGGAAGTCAAAATTAGAAATCAAAGAAGAAAGTGCTCATTTTTATTTAGAACAAGCACATGCTAGCAGTAGGCACGACAGAGAAATGTTTTCAAACTCATATGATGCAGCTTTTAAGTTGAGGGCTATTGATATGACACTACAGGAGGGAAATGGAGCCGTTGCATGTAAACTCGGCATGAACAAAACCATGGTTCGGCGTTGGAGGCTCGGCTTCTGAGAAAATGAGAACGGCGGACATACCAACGGCCTATAGCCTGGTGCGGCTTATAAGTGGCTTCCAGTTTTTTTTTTGTTTGTTTGGGTTTTTTTTATTGTAGGTGCTGCTTATAGTATGGTGCACTCTATAGTTCGGAAATACGGTATTTCACTTTCCTCATCCTGGTCCTCACATTCAAGTGAGTTCCTAGGGAGCAGATCATAGGAGGATTTGTCCATTGGGGAGGAAGCAGTTGGGGAGCCGTTGCGAACCATGTCTTGTAAAGAAAAACAAGTGAACCAACCTACCTTTCCCCTCATTTAACAGAGGTGGGCCAATCAGTGACATCCCAAACAAGAGTGTAATGTAGTGAAGCTCTCCTATATCAGAAAGATGCTTTAAAATTAATCATCTGCCTTGAAATATAATGAGTGAATTTTCCCTTTAATCACACACTCTTTATTTTATCATTCCTGGCTTCAAAGACTTAATGTAATTTTTTTTTTATTCAGTTGTCCAAACGTCTGCTGGGTTCATGTTTCCATAGCAGTAAGGAGGCTATCAATGAGAGAAATGTTTGTGTATTTTGAACTTATAAAAGCAATAATTTGCTAATAGTATTCCTGTTTTCAGGGTACCACAGGAGCTCCGAAAGGTGCCACTCTTTCACATCACAACATTATCAACAATGCCTACTTTGTTGGGAAAAGAATCGGGTACACCTGGAAGGTGAGGATGAGCCATCATGGATGTAACCAGGCCAGCATTTTATAAACAGTTTTGTGTCCACAAGAATGACTCAGTTATTCCATTTTTAAACTCAACATGGAAACCAATTAAATGCAAGTCGTCTTGGTAGACAACATTGTTGGAAAGATGACACTGCTTTTACCTGCATTTTATGCATCAGAAAATAACAGGAATGGTCAGTGTTGAGAAACAGGATATTCTCTGCCTGTTGCTTGTTGCTAAAGTTAAAGCTTGCATTAAAACTATCATAATTAAATAATTTTTTTCCAACATCAGCTCTTTAACTTGTCCTTAAATCCTTTAAATATAATTTTATGCAAACGAAAACAACCCCCAGATTCAAGCTGCTTTGAAAACTAAGTGCACTCTTGTCCCTTTTAGAGGATTTAAAAGGGAAAGTGAAAGCCAGGTGTTATTTATCAAAAACAACCACAGTCTGTCCACCTCTATAAGTTCAGGAGTTTATTTTTATAGAGGTTGAAACTGGTGTGGCTTAACACAATGCCATGGTGGAAAACCATTAACAATAGCATTATAAATGTAAAGTTTCAGTGTAGGAAGAGAAATTGGGTTATATCCAAAGGATTTAAAGTCTGTCACAATCTGGTGTTGTAAGCGTTTAAAACGGCTATCAATGCTGGTCTGGAGGCAAAGTCCCAGTTAATTCACCCCAAAGTCAGACTGAGCAATTCCCAAAGAAACAACAAACCCAAAAGCAGCCTCCACTGACCTCATTTAGCATATTAAAGGTTAAATTAATATATATTCTAAATTGGCAATATTTCTTGCTTCCACAAACACCAACCATCCAATCCAGTAAAGTGACACTAAACAAAGATCAGTATCAGAATTGGGTTATTGGGGAAAGGGATTATTGGCTCAACCCAGAATTGCATTTCCTTACAAATGTTGGAACCATTTAGAGGACAGTATGGATTTACTTGTGTATTTTGCATCTGCAGCCCAATGCCCGTGTCTGCGTGCCGGTGCCTATGTACCACTGCTTTGGCTCTGTTGGTGGAGGGATTGCTATGGCCGTGCACGGCCTCTCCCTGGTGTTTCCCTCGGCAGGGTACAACGGAAAGGCCAACCTCGAAGCAATGCAGAACGAGAGGTAATTCCAGCAACTGAATTACACACAAAGCGTCAGATCTGAACCGCCAAGCAGACCATCGGTGGTCTGCTTGGATCTAATTACTTCTAACAATTGAGTAACCTGTACTGGTGGGTCGCTGTTCAATTTAT
>CAEGAF010098514.1:0-14024 GCA_903067075.1 Micropoecilia bifurca | reverse complement strand
T
Source organism: Micropoecilia bifurca (assembly GCA_903067075.1). NCBI lineage: Eukaryota > Metazoa > Chordata > Actinopteri > Cyprinodontiformes > Poeciliidae > Micropoecilia > Micropoecilia bifurca. The sequence continues at coordinate 14,023 of CAEGAF010098514.1, read as the reverse complement.
GCTCTCTGCTTCTCCACCTTGGCTCGAGCAGCTCGTTCTGCTTCAAGCTCTTCCTCCAGCTCTTCAATGCGGGCCTGTTGGGAGATAATTCTTATGCTTACAGACTTTATTCAATGCTTTGCATACTTTTCAAATGTGTTATGGCCTATTGATTACTTGAAGTTCTTTCAGTTTCTTCTGAAGCTGAATGGCAATTGCTTGCTCATCCTCAATTTTGTTATTCAGTTGACTTAGTTCAAAGTCTTTCCTGTTTTGAAACAGTGAAGTTATAAATCCAGCATATTGTGTATATTTTTAGATTATTATTTGTTTGAAATTGTTCAAATATTTCTTACTTTTTGAGACGCTCTTCAAGTTGTTGCTTGTCATTCTCAACGTCCATTAGACTTTCCAGAGTCAACTTTAAGTCTCCCTCCAGCTTTCTTTTTGCTCTCTCGAGGTCCAGTCTAATCTTCTTCTCTTGCTCAAGAGATCCCTCAAGCTGAAAATTATTTAAAAATTAGAGTTATCTTTGTTATACTAACAGATGTATACATTAGTTGGAATTCTAATATTTGACCATTAAAGTCTTACATCGTCCACTTGCTGCTCCAGCTTTGCCTTGGCCTTGGTCAGAGTGTTGACTTTGTCTTCCTCACTCTGCAGGTCATCCAGGGTTTGTTGGTGAGCTTCCTGTAAAGCTTTTTTCTCCTTTGTGAGCTTGGCGATGATTTCATCCAAAGCAGCCATCTCTTCAACAAGATTTTTTACCTGTAAATTAAGCAAATAAGAAAATGGACTAAATAATTCCCGTTTGTTTTAACTATAATAAAAAGTCACAATTCCGAACCTTGTTCTCAGTAGCGTGCTTCTCTTTCTCCACCTTTGCCAGAGTTAGCTCTAAGTCATCAATGTCCTTCTTTAACTCAGAGCATTCATCCTCCAGCTTCCTCTTCTTAGCGGTCAGTTCAGCATTTATTTCCTCTTCATCCTCTAGTCTCTCAGAAAGCTCTTTGGCTTTTGCTTCCATTTGAATTTTGTGTTTGATCAGCCCCTCACACCTCTCCTCAGCATCAGCAAGATTATCTTGCTCCTAAATGGTCATTATATTTATAAAATCATTTGAGCAACAATAGTCAATACAAATATCTTATGTCTTATTGTGAATACACGCAATGCTGGGAGACTTACAGCTTGGACTTGGAGCTGCAGGTCATTTTTCTCCTGGAGAAGAGAGACAGTTTTCTCCTCCAGCTCTTTTCTGCGAGCTTCAGATTTTGCATAGGCCTCTTTCAGTTTCAGGAATTCTTCCTTCATGTTGGCCATCTCCTTTTCTGCTTCAGCAGATCTCAGGAGAGGTTTGATCTTGAAGTACAACTTCATCCAGGGCCAATTCTTGACCCCCATGAAGGCGCGGATGTTCCACTGGATTACGAGTAGTGAATCCCTGTAAAAAAAATTAATTGCTGTAATTAATTTTCAAAGTTGTGAAGTTCTTGTATTTTGTGTTATTTTATAGGTCCCAATTCATACCTTCTTTCAACAATTTTCTGGAATTCAACTCTTGCAAGTAAACCTCTAGATCTCGCCTGGATTCCAGTGATAATGAGTGACAAGCGATCGTCCCTCATCTCCTCCAGTTGACCAAGAAGACCAGCTTTAAAGAACACCTTTAAGGACATGGAACAAGATGTAAATATGCACTACTTATTAAGATACCGGTACAATGTATTTGTAACCTTTGAGAGACAACTCTGTCTTACAACAACCTTTTTAGTTGTGGCAGTTTGAAATTGTTAATTGAATACATCCCAAATTTGGAATAGGCTTAAGAGTGTCATCTTAAACTTCAACTATTAATATATATATGAAATCACTACAAATTATTTCCTGCAGTCTATTGAATGGTAAATACAACATTTGGTCTGTAATTCTGACTTTTAATGTTTTATTTACCTTAGTGTGCCCAAACTTGTACTGGTTATGGTCAATATCAAGAGATCCGAGAAGTTTTTCGGCTCCCTTCCTGCTGTCAATGAACTGTCCCTCGGGGATGGCAGCAGGATTCAAGATACGATATCTGGGAAATCATATATTTGTTAGGTGGACATTGGACATAAGGCTTATGGAACATACTAAGTTACGTAGTCTGGTAATACCTCTGCTTGAAGTCTCCATAGAGGATCCTGTTGGGGAAGCCTTTCCTGCAGATCCTGATGCCTTCCAGCACACCGTTACAGCGCAGCTGGTGCATCACCAGAGGGTTCTCCATGGCCCCAGGAGTCTTGGTCTCGTTGGGAATGATGCAGCGTACAAAGTGAGGGTGGGTAGACCTCAGGTTGGTCATTAACTTATTCAGGTTCTCCTGTGCATGACATTAAGTACAATGCTGAACATTTAGTCTGTGTTAACACCAAAATATCTGAATTACTGAGTGGAAATCAATTTTGACTTTACTTACCCTGTGAAGGGCAGATACAGTTTGAAAGGATGACCCCTTCTTCTTGCCTCCTCCTTTGCCCCCTTTTCCACCATCAACTATTTAGCATTGCAAAAGTCTATACGTTAGACTAATAAACACAGAAATAACTTTTTCAATATTAGTTCTGAAAGAATGTCCCTTTACCTGAATCAGCTCCTGCATAATTTACAAAAAGATAAGACAGCAGCTTGAGTGTAGACTTCTGGTACAGCCCAACAACAGTTTCATTCAGAGGATCCTTGTTCTTCACCAGCCAGTTGTTGATATTATAATCAACAGTACCGGCATAGTGAACCAGGGCAAAATGCGCCTCTGGTTTGCCTTTAACGATCCTGGGTTTCTGGAAGTTGCTCGATTTTCCCAGATGATTGTCATAAAGCTTTGCTTTAAATGTTGCATCAGATGCTTTGGGAAACATGCACTCCTCTTCGAGGATGGACATGATGCCCATGGGCTGAAAGGGTAATAAAAGTGGTTTGAAACACAAATTACCTTTTACTTTCTCCATATATTTAATATTCTGATTCTCACCTTTTCAATCAGGTCAATACAGGCCTGCAGATCCATACCAAAGTCAATGAAAGTCCATTCAATTCCTTCTTTCTTATACTCTTCCTGCTCCAGCACAAACATGTGGTGGTTGAAAAACTGTTGCAGTTTTTCATTGGTGAAGTTGATGCACAGCTGCTCAAAGGTGTTGAACTGGAAGTTGACAACAATATTTTTTAGTACTCATCCTTCTTACCAGCATTGCTTGCACACATAGTAAAATTATATGAGTAGATGAGTCTCACATCAAAGATCTCAAATCCAGCAATGTCCAGCACTCCAATGAAGTACTGACGAGGCTGCTTGGTGTCGAGTGAATGGTTGATTCTCACTACCATCCACAGGAACATCTTCTCATAAACTGCTTTAGCCAGAGCTCCAACCGCATAATACACCTAAAAATACAGAAATATAAACTTTAAAAAAAACATAGTAATGGTCAAATTCCAGTGTGCGTGGTCTATGCAAATTGTGTGACGTGTCTCCATGTAAATAATAGAAGGTGATTTAGCTGGCTGTGTTTAATCCCTACCTGTTGAACATTTTGTCCCTTGGTGACCCACTCATTCCCTACTTTGACTCTGGGGTGACAGAGACCTTTGATGAGGTCAGCAGAGTTCAGGCCCATCAGGTAAGCTGATTTGTCAGCATCTAAAATTAAAAACATGATTTATAGATTAATTAACATAATTTTCCTAACAAGTTTCTAAGCTATAGAACTCCTCTCTCACCTTCAGTGCCATCTGCCTCTGCCTGCTCTTCACGTTGCTTGTTCTTAAACTTCATGTTGCCATAGTGCATGATGGCACCAGTCAGTTTGTAAATGCCGTTCTTCTCCTCTTGAGTGAAGCCCAATACATCAAAGGCCTCCTGCATAAAAAAATTCGGTTTTTTTACCTATGGGATTAAGTATTTTCTGGATAATATAAAGCATATATAATACTTGCTCTAAAATGAAGTTATAGTACAATATGTATCAAATATTTGAATTACTCTGTAAAGTTACTCCTACTCACATCAGTTGCTAGCAGCTCTTCTGCATCATTGATGGAGGCTACCGTCGTCTCTCCTTGGGAGATGAAGGCGTAGTCATAGGGGTTGTTTGTAATGAGGAGCATTTCTGTAAAGTAAGCCAAGAAGATGACTTATAACTACATTATGCAATGATGCGAAATCAATTTGTACTGATTTGAAAATGTGATGTTTTTATTTACCAAGCAGCTCAGGCTTTTTCTGAGACAGAATTTGATAGAAGATGTGGTAATCTCTCTCAGCCTTAAGCTGAAAGGTTACTCTGGACTTCTCTAGCAGATCTGCAATGGCATTTGCATCATGTAGGTAGAATGACAGTAATTTTGGGTGTAAAACCAAACTTAAAGAAAAAGAAGGCACCGCTTACATGTTTCAATATCAGCTGAAGCCAGCTTTCCACTGGCTGCAAAATGAATACGAATAAATTTTCCCTAAAATACAAGATGAGAAGAAATGTTATATTGTGATTTATACAGTGGGAGAAGAGTCATTACAGAGAGGAACTTACAAATCTGGAAGAGTTATCATTTCTGATGGTTTTTGCATTCCCAAAGGCCTCTAATGCCGGGTTGCACTGGATGATTTGATCCTCCAATGTACCCTACCAAAATGAAACTTACTGTTAAAGAAGTGCAAACGTGCTTCTAAGGGCCGACAATGTGCAAATTCAGGAATATCACCTTTTTCTCAGAGCCTGTGTCCTTTTTCCCACCTCCAGCTGCAATGCTGGCAAAATACTGAATGACTCTCTTGGTGTTAACAGTTTTCCCAGCACCAGATTCTCCACTGAAGACACAAAGCAAAAGGCTTTATTAGGTGGAAAAGATGGCATCCAACGCTATAACTAATAACACAGCTTCATATCCACTATTATCAATCTAAAAAGAACTATGTAAAAATGTAATACATATGATATGGTTGCTTGTAAACATGCTCTTAGCCTCTTTTTAAAAAAAAACATTTAATCATTTCACTATCACAAACATCTATGTATTTATTGGGATTTTGTGTGATAGACCAACAGAGAGTAGAGTATGTGAAGAGGGATAGGAAAAAAGAAGAAAATGTGGAAGGAAAATGTGAAAAGTGTACCATACATTTATACCTTTGTTGGCAACCAACTGCATTAATCAGACACCTAATCAGTAAGTAAAGTCTGCCTCTGTATAATCAGTCTCTGTATAAATATAATTGATCTGGATAAAACCTCCAAGGATTTGTTAGAGATCACGATTGAACAAACACTGTTGTGATGTATTTATGGAGACGCTTAAAGCCGAGGTCATAAAACAATCCCAGGTTTGGACATCTCACAAAGCTCTGTCCAGTCCTCTATCTAAACACTGAAAGAGCATAGCAGGGATGCAATCCTACCAAGACATGGTTGTCTATCTAAACTCAGAGGCATGTTGAGAAGGGAGTTATTTAGAAGCAGCTAAGAGACCCATGATAATTCCATGACAGCTGCAGAGATCCACAGCTCAGCTAAGAGAATTATTTGACAGGCTAGCTGGTAGTTGTGCTCTGTATAAATCTGGTATTTATAGAATACTGTCAAGAAGACAGAAAGCCATAAGAGGTCATGTTGGTAGTTTGCTACAGCCATTCTGAGGACATCATAAACAGATATATGGTAGCAGCATTATGTTATGGGATCAGGATTTGAGGATCTGATCAGAGTTGGAAAGCTGGATGGAGTGAGCTAAAGTTGAGCTGTTTTCAGCAAACCATATTCATGTTAGACAGTGGTTTAGTCAAAGTTCAACTGAAGTTTAAATAAGGAATTTCTGGCAGGAGTTGAAAACTTACATCTAGAGAGAATCCGTGCAATCTGACTGAGCGTGAGCTATTTCATGCAAAAGAACGAGCAAAAAGTCTGTAGCAGCTTTGCGAAAGGTGTAAAGCTGCTACAGACATATTCCAAAAGATGAGGAGTATAAACTGTAGAGAAAGTTGGCTCTATATAACATTGGTTAGTGGGAACTACATACTCCACCATTCTGATTTTTAGTTGCTATAAAATCTAGAAGCTCTATCACTTAAAATCCTAGTGAAATACAAAGAACATTGTGCTTTATTGTAATTAGAATGGAAAAAGTTCAAGGTGTTTGAATACTCAAGGAAGGTACTGTGTTCCTTGCTAAAAATTATTTACTGAAGATGCCGTACCAATCGCAATTTTTGCTGAAATAAAGGCAGAAACAAGAGAAGAAACTACATTTTACCAAAGTTCTGACAACATGGTATTTTTGAGGATTACAAATTAATTGTTAACATACGTGATGAGAATGGACTGATTTTCTCTGTCTGAAAAAAGAGAAGAAAGAATTACTGAAGGGCTTACTCTTTTTGACCCTCACTCAACTGACTATATAATGCTCATTGAAAATAAATGACCTGTAAGCATGTACTGGTAGGCATTGTCAGAGATGGAAAAGATGTGAGGAGGAGCTTCACTCCTCTTCTTTCCTCTGTAGGCAACGACCACCTCTTGGTTGTAGACTGGCAGCCACTTGTAGGGGTTGACAGTCACACAGAACAGCCCAGAGTAGGTCTGAGAGATCGCAGAAATTTAACGTGATAATTTTTTTTTAATGATCTGAATTAGGATTGATGTATAAAGGGGTGGAAAGTTAGCTTTTTTTCCCACTTACATAGATCATCCATGCTGCGTAACGCTCTTTGAGGTTAAACAGCACAGCTGGCTCATGGAGGAAGGTGAACATTGCCATGTCTTCGATTTTATCGAACTTTGGCGGGTTCTGAGGATGTATGTCGCACTCCTTCACTGTGACAGTCTGAAAAATCAACAAAGTTTTTGTTAACAGGCTGCTTTCACTCTGGTGGAAAAAACATAAGCTGCCTTTAAAGCAGCATCTCTTCTGCATACTGACCTTCCCTTTCTCTGTCTGAGCAGTGACTTTATCACCGTCACGACTTACGATGGAAGCCTTTACATACTCCTCATCGGGGTCAGGAACAAAACATTCCTTTTTCATGTCAAACGGACGGGTCTGGGCCTCCAGACGCTCCCTATCTGACTTCCTCAGGTATGGGGCGGCTGCCCCAAATTCTTTCATGGCAGCATCACCCATCTTTCACATGGGCAGCTAAACAACAATTAATCTTAAGGCATCTTAACTGCTTGCGTGTTGCAGTAATAATCAAGTAAAGTAATTTTCTCTAATATATTGTTTTAAGTTTTCAGATGTTCTTACCTTTTCGACCACTTCCTGGAATACTGAGGTGAAGAAGGCCCTAAGGGAAGAGATAACATCAGTAAGGTTTCCATATCTAGCTAAGTCTCGACTTTTGTCTTCATACCTTACCTTGAGATAGAATGGTGACCTGTTGGGGGCTTCCCTGTGACTTCTCCTTTTAAATAAAACCCCTTTGCCTAATATGGAGGAGAGCTTTAGGGTCAGGAATGTTATTGTGTCTGTGTTTGGTTAGGGGGTTTAAGACGGGAGGGGGTTAATGAGTGGGAGAGCAGTCCAGAAATCAGCGGGTCAGGGTCTTATCAGAGATGGGATAACCGGTGAAGCCATATTAGGCACTGCATGTACTGCAATGATTATTCATAAGTATCCCCAAGCAGCCAGAGACTAGAACTGAACCTTTAAATAGATACAGGGGGATCTGTATGTTTATCCCTTCCAAAGAACAGTTCTGCATAGAAACATTTATTTATTGATTTATTTGTCTGAAGTTATTGTGAAAGGCCAAGATACGTATAAGAAAGGTGAAAACAGTTCATATTTAAGCAAGAAAATACAACAAAGGCAAAATATGTATTCATACATTGTTTTTCTATTGGTTCCAAGTGCCACTGGGAAAAATACTCTAAATAAATGTAAAAAAAAATATGAGTAATAAATAAAGATTTTTTTGCAGAAAAGTAAATGTTGGTCTATAGTAACTAAGTAACTGCCAAGCAACACAGAATATTTTAAATTGCATAAATTTACACTTATTTAACAAGTGTAATTAAAATATAAAAATAGAAGTTAAAATAAACAACATTTAAAAAGTTATAGCAGTAGGAAACTGTTTCATTGTTGACATGTGTTGCTATTAGGACAAATAATTCTGTACACGTTAATTACCGGTATTGTTTTCAGACACAAAGGAAGATGTACATTGTTTCTGGGGAAATGCTTCAGTGAAATATCTCATCTATTGGTGTCCATTACTCTCAGGGCTTAAGTGAAGTCCCAGTGTGGCATGAGTCACACATTGTCTTTGGTTATTACAGAGTGGATGGACCTCATTTTAACAACAGCAGTCATCACGTAGTGAGTGAGGGGGTCTAAATAAAGAACATTATTCTCAAAGATTAACCAGACGACAAGAGCGATACGGCACAGACAAAGGTCTGCCACAGGTGGACATGCTTTGGATTTTCTCAAAGGCAATAAATATGTCGAGCAGTGAGAAGCTGGAGCAACATGACAAGCTCCAGTGTCAAAGCAGGAGCCTGTTTGCATTATCGCGGTGAAGCTAGAAAAGCTGGCCTCTTAGTTACAGACTTGTTGACATAGCATTGTGTCTTTTCATGGACAAAGATAACCGTGCGAGATTCCCGTGGGGAAGCGCAGAGTGTGGAGAACAGTCAGGATCCAGCTTTTTTGATCTGCATGTAGGATCAGCTGTTTCTCTGGTGTTGGTCTGAAACTGACAACCGAAGCCTCTTCTGGTTCAATTCCAACATTTATGATAACCTATGCATCATATCATCATTCATTATTTGGACCGCGTAGCACATTTAGTTACTTTGAGCCATATCTGCAGCCTCTTCAAAGGTTAAGAGATAAAAGGAGGGTCAATGGCCGCTGACAAGTGGTGAGATTATTTCCATTGTGATAAGTTTGCCGGGCCTGCTCCGACAGCTGGCGCCAGCGTGCCAAATGGAAGCAAGAGATTTCATGCAGTCTGCTAAAGCACAAGCAAAAATAAAAATAACCCCAGCATCACACATCTGATGTCTACCCTTTAAATAAGCACAATTTAATTTAAATCAACTTGATTTAAATACTTTTTTTATGTCGTGACAAATGTACACTATCACTTGTGCAAACCTTGGTTACAGTTTAACTTACAATTAGGTACATTATAAAAGATATTTGTTAATTTAGAATTTCTCTTATTTGTAAAATGGCAAAGAGTTCTGCCACTGAGACACTGTATATCATTAACGTAGTGCCGACAATAAAAAAAGGTTAGTTATAAAAATCTCAAGTCTTACTTGTAAGTTTCTAGTTCAGAGAAATATAAAGCTTTCAGTTCAACCCAAAATGTGGTTTAGCTACAGAGACACCAAACTGTTCCTTCTTGGGTTCCTGTTTTATCAGTGTGAGCTCTGATATCCTGCTAATCTTACCGATAAGCCCTCCACACACACACACACACACACTGTGCTGTTTGTGGTTCACCACTACGAGCAGAGGTGTAAATATGTCTTCATTAGCGGGCAGATACCTGCTTGTCAGCCAGAGGAGTTTAGGAGAGGACATGTAATAGGAGAAGACACATGGCTTCCTGAGGTTCACCCTATAGGAGTCTGGGGTCTCCTCTCTCACCTCCTCCCACTTTATATCATTGCAAAATTTCCCACTGAAGCATCAGAAAGTCAGACACAACTAATCAGGCAGAATTAACTTTTAAATCAGATAAGCGTCATCATCTTTGTTTCTATATGCCTCCATATATGCATCCATTTTGAGCTCAAAATAAGTGGGGAGAAGTTGTTAAAATAACCAAATGAATTCATTATCTTAACCATAGTGTCCTAAGGTTAAAGTTAATGAGGTTTCATATATTGTTTCGTTTCTGCGTATTTTGCTGTTCCTGTTGATTGGTTTCTGGTACCTGGAAATAGATTTTTTTATACTGTATCCAAGAACACCTGTCCAGTTCTCTGCAGGAGCATGCAGATTTTAGCTGTGATCCAGTGACCAGCTGCAAGTGATCATGTGTGGAATTATGGCGGATCTATGCATGAGCACCGGTTTATTGTTGACCTCTACTCAAGCTTTTAGGCTTTGGTTGACTCTAATTCTAGAGCAGGACATTTGCTTTGTCTCAGCTATATCTGCACTTCAGCTTTTCCGCTTTTAGTTTGGTTTTTCATTTCGCACTAAATCCCATGTCCCTGTTATGTCCAATTTCAGTCTACACCTCGCCCTCGTGTTGCATCATCACCAAACCTGATCATGACTAATCAAAAGCTTACATACATAAAGCATGTACATGTTTTTATTAAATTTGGGCATTTTAGGATGCAACTGAACTCAGCGGAAATCAACAACAGAGGCTCAAATATATGCAGAGCCCACACAAGTATTGCTTCTTGTCATTTATGTCTAGAGTTCATTTAAATGTGTTGGTTTTGGAGGAGGGACTTGGCTTTTATTCTTAATCCAAAAATGTCAAGTATGGTGGTGATATCACCGTCCTGTGGGTGATAATCTTTTATACTTATACTTCAAAAATAGATTATGTATTTAAATCTGGGAAAAGTATGACATGGAAAACTAGTATGAACTGGGGAATAGAGCCAGTGCATATATTTGAGATGGTATTTATCATTTAGATTGTGTGAAATCAAGAAAATCAATAATTCATGGAAACAAACAAAAGCCCAACATAAATGCAGCATTCAGACCCATAACAATGTTTAATTCAATCAATTTGTTTGTTTCCATGAATCAAATAAAATTGAGCTGACATCGATCTTTGACTGGGTTGGTATTTATTATGTTTATATTAATTTAGCTGAATCAAATAAATAACTGAATCAGAAGAATTTCTAGGCTATGGACAACAAAGGCTATTTCTATTTCTACTCTCTTCTAAATCGTAATTGTGTAAGAGAACAAATTATCCTCTTCTGTGTTGAGAGGCTTCAAACTGGGAGCAAATTTGTATTTTCAAATTTCCCTTCAGCACATTGTTCAGGATAAGATTAAAGAAGACATAACAAAGACAAGAATGTGTGGACTGCACTTCTTAATGTGGTTTTATTAGGACTACAGGTTGTGAATGGTGATGGTGAAGGGGAGCAACAGCACACAGCAGGCGGCAAGATTTCAGCAGACTCCAACGCTTCACTCCTCATCAAACCCTTTCTGTTGCAGCCCAGAAATTTGGAGAAAGAAAAAGAGAAACATCAAATTAGCATTCAGTGTAGTGTGGCATCAGCACACACTAAGTGTACATGGAAGTTTTTTGATAAAAACTTGCATGCCTCCTACCTTGGGGCCAGTGTCGCGGCTCTTGACTCGCATCTTGTTGACTTGAGACTCGGCGATGTCGGCTCTCTCTTCAGCCTCGTCCAGCTCATGCTGCAACTTTCGGAACTTGGAAAGATGAACATTAGCCTGCTCCTCCTGGTTGAAAATAAAACAGGAAACAGAAATATTCATTGAGGAATTCATATAATTACTTTCACACATCTTTGTACTTACAGCCTCCTCAGCAGATCTTTTATAGGCTTTGACTTTCAGCTGCAGTTTGTCCACCAAGTCTTGCAGTCGGGCGATATTTTTTCGATCTTCCTCAGTCTGTAGATGATGAGAGCCCATATAAATATCAGTATATCAAACTGCTGCTACATGAAGCTTAAATAGCATTGTGGGATACTGGATATTGCATTCAGCACACCTGATAGGTCAGCTCCTTGATGCGCCGTTCATATTTACGGACTCCTTTCACAGCTTCGCTGCTTTTCTTCTGCTCCATTTCTACTTCGTTTTCTAGTTCCCGCACCTTAAAAACATTTTGTGTATACTTTATATTTTCTGTTTTTTTGATCATTTGCAAATATACTTTATATGTTCAGTACATATGTGTAAAAACAGATGTGCTCACCCTGGCCTCGAGCTTCTGGACCTGCTTCTTGCCACCCTTCATGGCAATCTGTTCAGCTTCATCCAGACGGTGCTGCAGATCTTTGATGGTCTGCTCCATGTTCTTCTTCATGCGCTCCAGGTGAGCGCTGGTGTCCTGCTCTTTCTTCAGCTCCTCTGCCATCATGGCAGCATCAGTGATGGCCTTCTTGGCCTTCTCTTCAGCATTTCTGCATTCCTGTAGTGAGTCCTCCACTTCAGATTGAAGCTGGACTGTATCACCCTCCAGCTTCTTCTTCTGATTTATCAGGCTGGTGTTCTGCATGATTTTAAAATGAGATATTTGAGAGTTTGTGAAGCTGTTATTTTTCCATACAGGAAGTATTGTTACTTTTGAGATTTAGTCTCACCTGTGAGTGCAGTAGCTGCACCCGCTCACTAACATCCAGCAGCTCTTGCTCAGCAAGTTTGCGGCTTCGTTCGGTTTGCTCTAACGCAGCCCTCAGTTCCTCCAGTTCTGCCTGAAGCAGGTTGTTGCGTCTTTCAACAATGGCCATGTTCTCTTTGAAATCATCATTAGCCCGAACCGACTCATCCAGCTGAATTTGGCAATCCTTTACAGAATATTAATAACCGTGAGTGCATATTCTTAGAGATTCTCTTGAAAGTGAGTTTCTTCTGTTTGAGTTTACCTTCAGATGTGCATGAACTGACTTGAGTTGTTTCTGGGACTCAGCCGCCTGCCTGTTGGCTTGGCTAAGCTGGATCTCCATCTCGTTGAGGTCTCCTTCCATCTTCTTTTTCAGACGAAGGGCTTCATTCCTACTGCGGCACTCGGCCTCAAGAGAACTCTGCAGGGTGTCGATTGTCCTCTGCAGGTTCCTCTTGCACTGCTCCATCTCCTCATCTTTCTCAGCCAGTTTGCGCTCCATATCACTCTTAATCTGGTTAAACTCAAGCTGAACTCTCAGTATCTTGCCTTCCTCGTGTTCAAGGGAACCCTTTGACACAGAATATGAAATTTGACTTTTATTTTAAGCTATGTATAACCTAAGTTGGTTGTAGTCTTACCTCTGCTTCTTCTAGGGCAGACTGAATCTCCCCTTTTTCCTGCTCCAGCTGCTTTCGAGCTTTTTCCAACTCATGAACGGTTTTTCCACCTTCACCAAGTTGCTCAGTGAGGTCAGAAATTTCCTCTGTGAATGACAAAGCATCCATTCAGTTTTGCCTTGCCTATTTTACATTTGTAAGTTCACATTCAGTGATGTACTACCTTGTAAGTTCTTGTTCTCCCTCTTCATGGTCTCCAGATGTTCAAGAGACTCTTCGTAGGAGTTTTTAAGCTTGAAGAGTTCGGTGCTCAGAGATCTGGCTTCTTTCTGAGAACTCTCCAGCTCACACTGAGACTCTTCATACTTCTGTTTCCACTCTGACAAGACCTGGACATTGAGATTCAACTCAGAATGTGAAATCTCATTTGACACATTAAGTTTTCTACTATCATTTCTTTTCTTTGATTAAAGCATCATTATGTGAAAAAGAATGTTCATGCAGCTGTTATTTACAGTTTCATCATATAGCAGTTAAATATATCCAAATTAAACAATAATACAGCAACAATGATGTATCGTATTGCTTGTTATTCTGCTCATACCATATCTTCCCCATTGCTTTCTGAAATGCTTCAGCTCGTTTCTCATAACAGAACGCTCACGCTAGTTCGCATTGCTACCAAAGATGGCCGATAAACTGTTTTCCTATAATGTTAAGTTGTTTCTTAGCCATTAGCACATTTAACACCAAGTACTCAAGTGTGATTGGCAGCTAAGAGTCCTGACTTGTTCTAGTTTTATAAGCAATCTGGTTTTCTCACATACTGGTAAATAAATAATCTCACACTAAATTATGCCATGTGCTTGTTAGTTTTCTCATACACGTGGTTATTATTTTAATGTGATGGTGGACCCGCATTGTTTGTGTGTGTTTTTAAAGAAAATGTCCAACATACTTTGTCAAAGTTCCTTTGCTTCTTGTCCAGAGCAGCAGCAGCAGCATTGGACCTCTCCACATCCACCATGAGATCTTCGATCTCATTCTGCAGCCTGTGTTTGGTCTTCTCCAGAGAGGAGCATTT